>VUQI01008781.1:1937-14987 GCA_015106735.1 Paratilapia polleni | reverse complement strand
ATTATAGGTTTTTTTTTTTTTTTTTTTTTGGTTTAAGTCTTCAACTGTAGCTGTTAGCTAATGTGTGCACCAACTATGCATTTATGTATGTGCCTGTTTGTGTGTTTGTCTGATATTGAAACTTACCTTGGTGCTATTGTTTTTCTCAACTCCCTAAAATATCTAATGAATATGAAGGAATCTTTTCCTCAACTTAAAAAGCTTATCCAAACTTTTTTTGACAGAGTAGACCTTTCTCATTGCAGACCTTTTTCTAGCTCAAAAAAGAGATGTACCTCATAAAATATATGACTGCTGCATTTAATTTATTGATTTTTAGTAGGGAGGCCTTTACCACAGACATCTGTGTACCCTCCAATTTGGTGTGACCGTGTGGTATTCACAGAATAGGTAGATTCAAATGTACCACTCATACAGTGGTGTTCTTTGGTGTTCACATCTGTCCATGTGCACATCTGACCTAACACTTGTTTGCTTTTCTGCACCCTAGAGGCCAAGCTTAACAACTGCAGCTTAACAATATATGGATAGAGTATTTAAACACAGAAACTTTGCTTTAATCCCAATAAAAGAGTAAAAGTGTGGTAAGAACTGGTTTAAAATGGTGCCATATTCAAAGGATGTTGCAGTATTTTGACAAAAAACCACCTTAGCACAACAAACATCTCAGATGCCAACTCGATAATCCACCGCTTATCATACCTTGCTATTCTTGTTTGTCAGAAGTATGATAACTATCAAAGTAAACTTTTTGCTGCCTCTGGAACTCACATACACAGGAAAAGTTATTTTAGGGGAAGATATAGTACAGCGCTTGCAGCGTGGGGTTTATTGGAGCAGTTTTGGTTAATTTCCAATGCACCATGCCAAGATAATGGTAATTAGTGAATCAGTGATTCATCCTCTCTCATTATCAGGAAATGCTTAAATTTTGTTTTTTTGGCTTTAAAGGCAGATTTTATTAACAGATGAACTCAGATAAGACCTATCGCATTTCCTGAGGTAGACTTCCATTTTGAAAACATATCTCTGTGAGTTTGTGTGTTTTGCTGATTGCTCAGTTTTCATGCTTTGGCAATGCGTGTGGGCACACACACACACACACACACACACACACACACACACACACACACACACTCTTTTGAATTCTTTTGCTGCATAATCGAGCTTGGCCAACATAAATTCTAGTAGCAGCATGTCATAGTCACAATTCCTCAAGTGTCTATTGTGAATATGGTTTACCAAAGGGCATCCATAGCCGAGCCACATAACACTCAGAAACTCTCATCTCTTTCCATTTTTGGAACAAAAGATGAGTTAAACCAAAGGATCCCAACTTTTCTTGCCAGACAGACTCAAAGCCATGCACTGGTCCCAGCTGTCATTCTGCAGCCATGCGTAACAGAGACAAACAAACAGTGGGGGCTGCTCTGTCTCCAAACGCAACCCATCGATCATAACACAGCACCACATATTTCCTGGAAGAGGGAGACAGACAAGCTGATGTGGAGAGGGAGAACAGTGGAGCCCGTGTACTTGTGTGTGTGTGTATGTGTGGAAACAATGGAGGACAATGGAGACTTCGTGGAGACTGAGACATCCTCAGACATCTGCCACCTCCCAACCCAGTCTCCTGATGCTTCCCCCAGTCTGTGGTCAGGCTTCTTCCTGCACCTACCACATCCGGGAGGATGGTGGAACATTGGTGGAGAACAGATGAGATAGTGGATGAAATAAATGAAAAATGAAGCCGATAGGGGACAGACAATGCAAGGGGTTGGGAAAAGGAATAGTGGGATTAGAAGCCCAGTGATAAACCCTTTCTTCTTAACTCATCACATCCAGGGGCTATCTTCAGTCCCTGACTCCCCCAGCCCCTCACCTGCCTTTCTTCCCCTCACTTGCATAACTCCAGGCTGTCTTTACTCTCATCACCCTCAGTCCTGGAGAAAAGTTCAACCTTTGAATTTTCATTGTGGTTGCCCACACCAGCCCTGCGTCTCATGAAAGTTTCATCTCTCTCTCTCTTTCCCTCTCTCTCTCGTCATGTATGCATCCATGGCTGGATGCAGCTCCCCAGGTGAGGAATGATGATGAGAAAATGCGAGACATCCAGCAGAGGTTTGCCATGCTGGGCTGTGTGCAACTCTGCTTGGGGGTGAATGACAACAGCCTGCATGAAGGAAGGCTGGAATTGCCTTCATATCAGTGCCACATAGCCCAAAGCAAAGATTGCAGCTACAATGATTTGAGGCCTTTTTGCTTCACTGGTAAAAAGATCTTTTGGGAAAATGCCTCTAGTGGACAGCACCAGATAAATCTTCTGTATGCTCACGAGACAAAGCTGAAAAAGCTAGTTTGACTTTGCAGACACAAACAGAAACTCTGTGTTACACCCCCAAATGTCAAGTCAATGTATGTATGCAAACCTCAGCTGCACAACTACAGATACACATGTGCAATCATAACATTTATTCATGCATCACATTATCACAAAACAAATGCTGCCATGTCACATACAGACCTAAGTTGTGTTATGCCAGCTCATCTATAAAAAGGCCCCTTAGAGCATTACAGGCATTCAGATTATGAGACATGTTTACAAAAGTGAATACCTCAAGATGCAAAATTATCAGGAAGGCTGATAAAATATACGCAGTAGGTCTGCAATTTTGATTATGATAACAATGGCAGTGAAATACCCTACATTTCTTTGTGGAAAACAGTATTTTATCTGTAGCATATCAAACCAATCAACTGTTGTGATTTTTTAACCTAGTGGTTACCAAACACCAAGTACACACAAGAACGGCTCTGTGAGGCTATACTTAAAGCATATGCAGAAAAAATCTTAGCTGTGTTTTTTTTTTTAGGTTTTTAGGTTTCTGTCTCTCAGATAAGCTCTAATTTTAATAATTTAGCTGTCCACACTGGTTGTGTAAGAACATAGGCTTCAAGTTTATTGTCCCATGTTTTATGTACGTAAATGTGTGTGCAGTCATATAAATAATGATTTAAAAACAAATTAAATAATAATAAAAACCACACCAAAACACACTGTGCACTTGTGTGGTTACAGTAAAAGAACAATTTTACAAATGTCAAAAGTCAAAAGTTTTGCAGGTAGTATTAGATAGATAACATTAAGTTAGAGGATGACCAAAGTTAAACTAATTACTAGTGATGTGGAAACCTCAAATATCTGTATAAAATGTGATGGAAATCTGTCCAAGAGTTAAACAATTCACTCAAAACCATAAATGTCAAACTTCAGGTGATGTTAGGTCATGGTGAAACCAAATAGAAAAGTCAGGTGATCACTGGGTAAAACATTAGGACAATCCATCCAGTAGTTTTTGACATATTTCAACCAAGTAGACAACACTGAGGCATGAACAAAAAAAGAAAAAAGAACTACTACTACTTACCAAAACTCCAGCAAAAGTTTTTTTCTGAAATCTAACAGATGTATAAAATCCCCTTGTTGGACCCTCTGTTTCTGTGCACAATTTATGAAGCCTCAGCTACTGTGCACAGAAATGTAGTGTCTAACAGATGTATGAAATGTATGAAATCCCCTTGTTAGACACTATGTATGTTTCTGTGCACAGTAGCTGAGGCTTCATAGATTGTTTAAATTCAGCCACCTATCTGAACAAGCAGCATGACTGTCAAGTCTTGTTGCAGATGTTCTCTTAAATCCCTGAAAGCCAGTTTCTAATGCGCCTGCCTGTGCAACCTGATGTCACTTCATATCAAAAACCAGAGAGGCTGCAGCCAGCTACTGTAGCTTCCTCAATACAAATAAATCCAGATAGGCTTTATCTTGCTTATTTACAGTAGCTCCTAAAAGCAGCATGTCATTTTGCAGCTTACAAAGAGTTGGAGGGAGAAAGAGAAGCAGGATTGATAAACATCACTTACTAATACCAAATCACTATAGGCTATCAGAATTTGCTATCGTATATCAGGGTGACAGCTGAGTTACTCCCTGTTGAAACAGGCATGGTTGCCCATAATGAATCTTAAATGCCAATGCCTACTGGCAATATAACTTTCACTCCTTCACTCTTCCTTTCTTCCTGCCTCTCCATTTCTGTGTTCACCGGTGTTCATATCCTTGTCAGGCTTCTCCCTGCTCTCTGCTTTTATCTCGCTCCCTTTAATTCTTGTTCAATTCAGCATATCATAAGCCTATAGTCAGACATCCTGTATGACAGCAAGCTGAAGAACTCTGAAGGCACTTAACCAGTCTTTTTCTCTCTCTCAAACTCTTTTCGCCACACTTTTTCCTTTCACCTTACTTGTTGATAGTTCCAACTGAATATTTTTCCATTTCTATATGTGCACCACTATCAAATAACTATTTACCTCCATCTACACTTTAGATATAGATGTGTTTCAAATTCTTCCACAGAGAAGAGAGACAGAGGGTGAAAGGATGTGATTTAGACAAATATATATCAAATATATATTCAGTTTCTCTGTGTATATCTTCTGCCACTATAGTCTTCCACTGAATAGACAGGCTATGTGATAAGCTGGCCTGTGATTAGTTGACTGTACAATATGTTAGCTATCATATTGTTATGCCTGCTTTCCAACCCCTAGCCATATAATAGTGGAATTTTGCCAGTGATACTAAAAGCATCATCAGATTAATTTCAAAATGATGAATGCTGCCCTCGACCTAACCTAACAGTGACAATGGATACCACAGCCTGTCGCTGCACCACGCCAAAATATTTTATTACTATAAATTTTACCACAATACTGCAAACTGCCAGTCCCACAGCCTGCACTTGTTTAAACTGTTCAGTATTCTCACATAGCTTTTATAAAAATAATTATCCATCCATCCAGGATGACAGGTCGTCAGTCTATCACAGAGCTAAAAAGTAATTATCATTAAATTTATTGTCAAAAACATTCAAATTAATCAACAAGAAAACTTAAGCAATACATTATCTGGTTTAAAATAATTTGTAAAAATAAATTACATTACCTATGCAAACTTCAACATATAATCTTGTAATTTGCAGAACAGTCCCTTTTCAATGAAAATAATCTT
The DNA here is from genome assembly GCA_015106735.1 of Paratilapia polleni. Taxonomy (NCBI): domain Eukaryota; kingdom Metazoa; phylum Chordata; class Actinopteri; order Cichliformes; family Cichlidae; genus Paratilapia; species Paratilapia polleni. The sequence continues at coordinate 9,916 of VUQI01008781.1, read as the reverse complement.
TTGTGCTCCATCTTTCTCCCTCAGAGTGTAATCACACTAATGTTAATAACTGTCTTTTTAATTGGAAAATACGTCTAGATTATTGTATCCAACAAGAAAGCACATCAAACAGTTTGTGTGTTTGGTGGTATTTTTCAGCTGTTTGAAGAGTTGCATTTGAAATTACCACAACTTCTGGAAAAACAAACAAACAAACAAACAAAAAAAAAAACCACTTGCCCTTACTCTACTTTAGTAGCTGGAGATAATCATGCATTAGCATATGAAAAGGATGAACATAGGAAAAAATAGTATGCTATGTGGGGGTGACATTATTTTCGGATTTTGTGAGTGAGTGTTTCAATGGCATCAGCTAGAAGTTGTGTGTTGTTGGGCAACGATGGAAAATAGGAAGAATAAATAAATAAAAATAAGAAGAATTATGGACACTTTGCCAGTCACATACAAGCATTCTAAGGGTGGATTGTGTGAGGAAGCTGGAGAAGCAGAGAGAACCCATGCAGGCACAGGGAGAACATGCAAACCGGGAGAACATACAAACTCTCTAAGAAAGTCCCCAGCCAGCCTGCATATTTGACCTTCTTGCTCTGAGGTGACAGTGCTGATCACTGTACCACTCCCAATCACATTTATTCACTCATTACTGGAGGTGCTGGAATATATTACAGTACCTTTCTGGCCCACTTTAACTGTTGAGGACAATAATCATTGGGAAACAAGCTTTTCGAGGGGAAGAGTTGGAATATCCTTGACTGTCAAAGTTATTCACCTGATTTCAACACAACTGAGATGCATTCCACTTGGAGAGCAGAGCAGATTGAAGGCAGAGAGACTGCACAACAAACAAGACCTAAAGGTGGATGCGGTGAAGGCCTGGGAGATACTGGTATCTTCCTGTTTTGGGGTCACCAACAGCAAAGAATTCTCAACAAAATATTAAATATGATGATTTTGTTTGACTTCATGTGTCTCTGTACGTGAGCTAGCTTTTAAATAGGTTGTTAATAGGGCCAACGTGTTTCACACAAGTCTCTCTGTATTCATGTGAACCTAGTTAAATAAAACTCAGACTTGGCACTTTAACGTAGTATCAATTTTATTTCACACTGAATGTGCTGAAGCACAGAGCTTTAAAAATGTGTAACTGTTCAAATGCTTTGGCTCTGGACTATAAGTGCTTGCCAAATGAGATTTTTTTAAGGGAAGATAGAGAAGAATGGAGAGATAGATGGAAAGAGAAAGAGCATATTAGGTTGAAAGAGGCAAGCACTTACATTTTGAAGGAACTTGTTCGACCACAGAGGAGAAGACGGTAGGGCTTGCTGTCATTTATTTACTGAGCACAGTGAAGGAGAAGGCTCATAAATCAGAATGACTGAGTTAATGTAGGTAGGTGCTCTGATAGTGGCCATCTAAAGGACAGCATTGATGATTTGGACTTGGGCTCCCCCTTGTTGTTCCTGATGTTATCTTATTAAATCTTGCTCTTGTTCCTTGGATTTTAAATGTATTTAATGTATGTCACCTTGGACAAGTGTCCGTTCATTCATGGTGTCAAACAATCCATTTTAGCTTCTTTCCCTTTAACGACAACATTCAAGACAACTTTTTCTGATTGTCTGCCCCTTGCAAACAAAAGATTTGAACAGCATGTGAGTGGGGCTTTTGTGCTCACAGCCAGAGCTCTGTGCCTGAGATGACCATATTATAGATATCTGCACTCGCTGACATCATACAGAGCCAAGAGTATCGAGAGTAAAACTATCTGAAACCTAGCACTTAGAGCAGTCGAAAGCCTGAGCCTTTGGCTCATATAGGGTTTACTTGTACATACACTGAACTCGTTATTTAAAAATTTTGGATGAACATCCACCATTGTAACAGTGTATGTATCACAGAAAATGAGGAATCCTAGTAGGTTCCCTTTAACCATATTAAGAAGCACTCAAATTACTGATTGATTTTGGGTCTGGCTTGTTTTGCAAGGCACTGACAAGAAAACTATTTTCTATTCTGTTATTTAAGCATGTTGTAGAAATCTTGTACAGCTACAACATAAGCTTTGCAGCTATGTGCAAATGTGTTTTTGATAATTACATGCTTTCTTGTCTTGGATTTTCTCACAATGAACAGGCTTTTAATGTTCATATAAGGCTTCCAGTTGGCCGAGTTTTATCACCATAGAAACAGTTTAGTCACAAGACTGTGTAAGTCTTTTGTTTTTACAACATCAGCTAATTGTTTTCATAAGGATAACACCATAAGTGATATGATGTTTCCAATTTACTGTCTGCTTCTATGACAAAATTATATGTCTGCAGTCTCAATCTGTTATCACACTTGTTCCTCTGCAATTATGCTAGAGGTGTGTTGTATCAAATGACTTCACTTCCATTTGGCCATTATGGATATTTTCAGACATTTTTCTGCAGCTCAGCCGAAGCTCTTTGTAATCAAACGCTAGGAGCCTGAGGTGATGGGAGGGAGAAGTGAATCAAAACAGCTCAAATTCTAAATCACTTCTGCCCTCATTGAGAACAGATATTGATAGGCAATGATGTGTGTGTCAATTTGACCAGATCTCTGTCTCCCCATGGCCAGACCAAGAGGCACCCACAGCGAGAGTAGAGAAGAAGGAAGGGAGAGAGCTATGAACCAGGCGTGAAAAACAGTGGGTGGGGGTAGAGATGGATCAGGATACAGAGAGAAATGCAGCAGCCGGGAAATGGATGAGAACATAGATAAGAGGAAAATAAAACTGTGCAAGACATCAAGAGAGAGAGTGAAGGAAAGAAAGGAAAAAGGTGTTTGAATAACGGAATGGATGAGGCATGGAGAGACAGGGGAGGGGTAGCTGGGATGAGATGAGATGAGTCTGTCTGGGCTCAAGAGATGGATTAGTGTGTCTCCTGCTACCTGTGTGGGGGTCAGTGTTAAACTGCAAGGGCTAGATAAGGGCTTGGCAATAGTTTGAGTGTGGGCAAGCATTGAATGGTTACCTCATTGATTTAGCTGGGAGAGAGCACAGAGTGATGAGCAGAGTTCATACCAATACAGCTGTTTATCAATGTGTCAGGGTCTATACAGCGCCCACCGGGGCCCATCTCTATGACCATATCAGCTGAGCTAATGCTGCTCACTTCAACAGACACTGAGGAAGATACACCGGAGTGTGATCCCAACTTTTTTTTTTTTAGCCTGGATCTTGGAATCACATGAAAAGATGTCATTCCAAGACCCACTGGTTTCTTGATTAGATGCTTAACACATACCTATTACATTTTTGGGTATGTGCATGCGTGTACTAAAGATATACTGCGCACAGTTATTCAAATACCCATTTAGTGCATACACATTAATTGTGATTTATTAAAAATAAGTCAGTGAATTTCAAAGAAATTAAAAAAAAAAAAGAAGATCAAAGATCAAAAAAAAAATACACAATATAACAATACTGAAATTCTAAAGACAGCTGTTAATTTTTAAAATTTTTTTTTACAAGATTAAAACATGACTTTTGTGTTCAGCTTTTTGACTCTAAATCATCCATCCATTTTCTTCCACTTATTCAATTCAGGGTTGAGGTGGGGCTGGAGTCTACTCCAGTTGTCAAGGGCGAGAGGTGGGGTACACCCTGGACAGGTCACAGGCCTAACACATAGAGATTGGTATTAATGTAGCACAAACAATAACTGTACAGCAGTATCACATATGCAAGCGAAAGGGTTGCATATGGGTGTGTTTATACAACAGACTGGTTTCCAGTGGATGTAAAGACTTACCAGGAAGTTGTTTTCTACTAGTTTAGAAAACATTCTGGACTCGAGCTGAAGTTGGATTACTTTTAACATTTTGGTTGCTAACTTCTGACATGTTGCACCACCACCTGTCAGTAACTCTACCCCACTTTGTGTTTTTCACTTCGTGTGAAATACCTTCATTTGCTTGTCAAGACACATTGCCTGACACTCTAATATGGGTACACCACAGCTGGGATATGGTTAGCATAGCTTACCATATAGAATGGAAGGAGAGATAAAAGTAAGTCTGGCTCGATTTAATGGTAACAGAATTTCATTTCCTACTTTATCTCCATTTTTCTGGAATTAACTTCTGTATATCTCAACGCATAACAACCTGAAATATCTATAAAGTTAAAATCAAATCCAGATGAAGCTAAAATGAAATATGGCTCCAAGACAAATGCACAAGACTTTGCATGCACAGACAGTAAACACACCAAAACAGAGGGCTGCGCTCAGCAGGGAGATGCCTTTTATTTCTTGTTCCGGGCCTTGTCCCATTCTGACATTTGTTTTGAGGGCAGTGGTGTTGGTGCAGGGCGGGTGGTGGGAGGTTGATGCTGAGAGAGGAACGGCCCAGGGTAGGATGTCTGTAATTACATATTGATTTCTTGGGGGCTGCTGTTCAGCTAGTGTTGTGAAAGTGCAGAATAAATCACTTGGTCTCTATGATAGCTAAGTATTTATTCTTTTTAATTCTGTTTATGGTGATCTTGATTCATGCCCTCCAACCATGGTCACGCCTCAGTGCGGCTACCCACTTCATGTCAGAGACAGATGATGGTACATGGCGCTGAGTTCGTGTCTGTACTTATGTGTTTTTATGTGCAAGTGTAAGGAGGTATTGTAGGCTAGTGGCTGGTTTATGCATTAACAAGTGAGTGTGTTGACAGCCTTAAAAAAATGAAGGCCCTTAGGGTTAAAGGATGCTTTAAAGTTACCAATCCTTATCTCAGTCTGATAGAAATTGGAAGGTTTACTCTCTTTAGTCAAACAGTATCTGAATCATAATACTGTTCACAAAAATAGAACTGGAGAATTTTTGCTATTTTTAATTATATGGGAACCAACAAGTAGAGGCACAAACACAGCACTGCTGACCTGTTATATCTTAAATGGTGATTAGTAAAGTGCAAACATAAAACAGCTTTGAGGTCTGTTAGAATACAATAACAACTGGACACGCTGAATCTTGAACAAATGGCATAAGGATTCTAATTGTTCCTAATTAGCTCAAAGGGGTTCTCTACTGTTGGTGGTGGAATGCCTTTTACTGCAGCCTTGTGGTGTAAGGTGCTAAACAAGGATGATGAGATGACCTCTGTTGGTCCTTGGGTGGAATTTAGCTATTAGAAAGCATAAAATACAATATACACGATATGTTGCATTTGAATGATTTCCAGCCAAATTAAGTTTATAGATTCAGTGACTATTAGTTCATAGTGAACTGCAGCAGGATATGTTGTTACAGATGTGTATGTTGGAATTGTTTATGTTGTAAAACACCTATGATACATTGTGAAGGATGAGGTAGAGGTGAACATATGTGCCTTATGTTTTACTTCAGATGGACAATTAAATTTTAGCCCACTTCCTCTGACAACCTGACATCCATGGGTACTGCCATGAGACTATGGGAGCCATAAAGTGTGGGGTATGAATTTGTGCTTAGACTTTATTTGATAGCAAAGAAAGAGATATGTATTTTAGAGTTGTATATATTGGTTTTTTTTTTAGCTGCATTGATATTTATTTTTATATTAACAATATGAGAAATAACTATAGGTACTGTAGTGTCACATTCTATCAGTTTTTGCACTTTCAACCTTGTATTTACTGTTTTTAGAGAAACAGGTCTGATATGCTCATTGTCTGACACCATACAGAAGACAGAAAAAGAAATTTCTGGCAGGAGGTGGTGGAGACCAAAATAGAGCTCAAAGGACATCCCAATTTCTTTTGGGGAGAACTCAGATTCAGAAGCAGATATTATTCTGAATTCATACATACCAGTGGCATTCTGTCAGGGCAAGCAAGGCAAGCAGTGCTTGCCTAGTGCAATCTAAAATTAGAAATCAACTAAAAGGTACCAAAGTAAAAGTGACCTCTCTCTCTTTTCATCTCAAAATGCATTCTGTCCTAAAGTTTCTCTCCTATTTGTGCCTCTCAATTTCATGGGCGTGTCCATTTCCCATTAAGAATGGCTTGAGCTTGTCAAGCTGAGCGGCCAGCAGCATTTTCTGATTGTTTGTGCATGCACAAACAAAGCTCTGGCCAGTGCCAGCTCTGGTCAGGAAACTGACTGAGGTAGACAAGCTGCCACCACCTCTGCTTCCACTGCTCTGAGATCAGTTACCATCTGCTCTTTGTGTGGAAACAGAGCTAGCATTAGCAAGTAAACGAGCCTTCTGATTTATCATTGTAACAGATAGGTTTCCCCTTACTAACCACCTTGGCCAACAAGGTGTGATGTAGAGGAGTTAGAGTGCAGTGTGAAAGAGATTTTAATAAGTCCTTTAGCATGTAAGCAAGAATGCCTTGATGATGAAGAGGGACATCAAATCCTGCCATGCCTGGGTTAACAAAACAGGCAAGTTGAACAGGACTTTCGGATTAGCATATATGAGAAATCACTTGATTGACCGAATGTACAAAGTTTAACCAGATGCTTTGCTAATACAACACCTTCATTTTTCATTAATATTTTTAATCCCCCTGTATATATTGACAGTTAACCACAGTGTCCAAAACCTTTAATTCAGCTGTGATTATTTTATTTTATAAATATATTTCATATACTTTTTAAAATCAATATGTAGGTCTGTGTTTCTGAGCTCATTCTCACTGTGTCTGCTTGCCTTTCTGTATGCCAATGATATATACTGCACTATTGCGATATGCTATGACCACTTCTGCTAGTGGACAAAAATAGTGTAGTGAAGGTTTAACTAGTACACATTACATTTCTATTTATAAATGGACTGCACACAAGATTATATTTTCTCAATGCAAGAAATTATTCAAAGTGCTGATCCAATTGCTGTTTAATTTGTGGACACATTTTCACATGATATTTACCATTTATCCTCACAGTGTTTCAGTTATTATAAAAATCAAATATATTGATAACTTTTAATATGTATTTTATTTCAGCTGCCAGTGTGTTTTACACACTTCTCATCTTTAGTCTCGGGACAACATGAGTCTCATGCACTGATTCTGTTTCTACTGTTGCAGTTATTGGCAACAATGAAAGCACCTATAAACAGTCTCATTTGCACTTTATCTTACCTCTGAACACCTCAGCAGTGACAGCCAGCTTTCAAAGAGAAAGGCATTACAGTGGTGAAAGAAAACACACATGGAACTACTAGCTTGCCACTAGAACCCTCTGCCATTATTCCTTCTTTGCTGACAGTTTAGGCAGCAATCTGGGCAGTGCCCCATCATCTTTTCAGCACATGAATTTGATCAAGATGGAGGCACATTGAGAGGCACCATTAACATGATTTATAGTTGCTATCATGGTTGTTGTGGCAACCCAACTTTCAATACTCTTACCTCTGTGAAAGCAGTTTGAATCCCTATTTCTTGCCCACTAATGCACATCAGAGTCTGCACACATTATATACTGGATGTGGAAACACTCAGAGACCATAATCATTCAGGAATACACACAAACACAAACACACCCCCACAAAGGATTGCTCAGTGAAAGCGGTACAGTTCTCCCAAGGCCAAGGAGCTTGTGTAACACACTTCATTTGACACATTCATCGTGCAGTTTGAGCTAAAAGCACTGCACTCAAATAGAAACTGAATTCATTTGCACGAAAATAAGAGAACAAAAACATTTCAATAACCCACTGAAACAACACTCATTTTCTCCATCTACTGCGACTCAATGGCTGCATGGGCAGAATGAGTTATGGCTGGAAAAAAGGAGACAAATCCAATTCACTAGAGCTGTAGTTGTGCCTGATGAGTATAATGCCACCTAAGCTCATCCCTCAAACTCTCACTTGCTGTTTCTCTAACTGAGCCACAGCCACTCATTGCTGTTTTGCTCCTGTAGCGACCCATCAAAGTCAAGGTGAGGTTTCAGTCATGTCTGGCTGTTTTCAGCTCTTATGTCTTTGCCAAGGTAAGGTTTAGCAGTCGCCCCGCTGGCGTTTA
>VUQI01008779.1:19450-30196 GCA_015106735.1 Paratilapia polleni | reverse complement strand
TAGGAGTACTGCGTTCATTTGTGGCTGCGCAGGATGTGAGGAAGGCGTTAAAGTGAGGATGAAGTCACTGAATGCAGTAAATAGATTTTCTACTGAAAGTAGAAAAGCCTGAGAACAGATGAGAGTCTTGCTCTCCTTCACCTGTAGGATGGTCTCCTCTCTCTCACTGTACTGTGATTGGCTAACAGCTGTATGAGTGATGTTACAGTTTGATGTCAGATATTCTCACATGCTGTAGTTTATCAACTTCCTGCAGATATTTCACAATAAAAGCCTCAGTAAGCAATGGGGGCTTTTAATTTGAGACAGATACAGGAAGAGTTTGACAGAGCATGAGAGAATAAAAAATACTGAAATATATCTAATCAGACAGAAGGTCAGCTGTCTTCATCAGCTGAGGAAAATGCAGGTCAAAGGTCACTGTGTGATGACCTTTGACCTGTGGTGGTGTGGCGGTGGTGTGACTGCATCGGCTTTATCAACGTTACCCAACAAACGCTTATCAGTTGTCGCTGGCGATCAAAGAAACCATGAGTTCGTAAACTGCTCACTCCTCCTCCTCCTCCTCCTCATCACAGCTCAAAGCGGACTCTCACCCCTCATCTGCTGCTCCCCTCTCCCTCTATGAAACACACTACATCACCCCCTCCTCCTCTTCCTCACCCTGTGGTCATGGACTTCAGTCTGATACGTATCCTATCACACCTGGACTCACCTGGACGCCACCAGAAGAGTTCAGTTAAAAATTGTGGTGACTTCACTCGGGTGAACCTGCGCCCTCTGATTGGTTATCTGGGTGAAAGGTAATGTTATGTCACACAGCCCGGTCACTCTGACAGGCCCCGCCCTCTCTCCTGACAGCTGCCTCGCTCTGATTGGCCAGTCAGTCAGCAGGCAGTCAAAGGAGGGCTGTGATTGGACCAAACGTCTGTTTGTCGGCAGTTTTATTGATCAACTCTGAAAGTAATCAATAAGCTCATAAAAACACTTTTCACTTCTGCATGAAATAAAAATACGAGTTTGATGATCAATAGCTTTAATTATTTCAGTTTTATAACAAAATAAAAATAATAAAAAGCATTAATGAAGCCAGTAAAATTTTATAAATAGACAAAAATATTAAGTTATATTTGTTTAAATTCAATAACTTTTATTAAATATAAAATAAAATTTAATAAATAATTTGATGTTTCTGTTTTATTTTGACATTTAAAAAACTGAAAAATTGATAAATTGTAAAACGTAATTTAAAACGATAAAAACAGAAAGTTACAGAATACAATAAAATCATCAATAATTTAATAACAGCTGATTTTATGTATTTTTTGACTTTTTAATCTGTATATTTGGTAATCAATAAATCCAATAATTAATCAATAACAGCAGTTCAATAATTTATTTTTGTTTTAACATCTCAAACAGTAAAAGATCACAGAGAGTAAAAAAAAACTTTAAATATTTTTCATTATTTAGCAACATTAAACAGTTTTCAAGTGAAATAAAAAACAGTAAAAACGTTTTTATTTCAGTTTCAGTGTGAATGGATCAGTGATCAATGATTAACGACTGACTGGTTTTCCTCCTCCTTCATTCTATTAATAAACTCACAGAGAGGAGGAGGAGGAGGAGATAATGCTGAAGAGCTCCTCCTCCTCCTCCTCCTCCTCTCTGCTCTCTCTCGGCCCCACTCTCATTTCTTCTCTGCTCTCGCTGAACACACTCCTCTCCCCTTCGTCTTCTTCTCTCCAACTCTTCGTTGTCCTGATGTGTCGTCGGCCAGCTCACTCTCCTGCGGCGGCGTCTTCGCCCAACACCCGTTCATGGTGAGGTTCTTCTCTGGTCGCCATGGCGACAGCAAGCGTCGGGAGCGTGACCTGCTGCGGCAGGTGAGGCGGCAGCGGCGCGTGCCCGAAGGAGAGAGAGAGAGCGCGAGAGATGGAGGAGGAGGAGGAGGAGGAAGAAGGGTGAGGACGAGAACGACAGTACGATTCAGGTGGGAGAGGAAGGACAGAAAAACTTTATTTAAATAAATACATCAAAACAAAGTTAAATTTAAAAATACCACAGGAAGGGACAAAAATGTGAAGTTTGGTTCAGTTTGGACATGAAAATGTGAAGTTTGGTTCAATTTGGATGTAGAGTGTCGCATTAACTGTTTAGGAGTTACAGACAATTTTATATACAGTCCCCCATTTTCAGAGACTCAATAATAATTGGACGGTTGACTGATAATTATTTTCATGGCCAGGTGAGACCCGTTCTCTCATTATTTCATGAATAATGAAGTAGACAAATGATCTGGAGTTGATTTTATGTGTTAGACTTGTATTTGGTATCTGGAACTGTCAATATGAAGCCCCAAGAGATGTCAGTGCAGTGAGGAAGAAACTTTAGGAGTGTCCAAATAAACAATCTGGTTCATTCAAAAGAATGAATGCAAAGAGCAGCTCAGCAACAGCAACAGGCCTGAAAGACCACAGAAGATAAAGTGTATGATGACAGAATTATTTCCATGGTTCAGAAAAACAACTTCACAACATCTAACTAAGTCAGGAACACTCTGCAGGAGGCAGGAGGGCCAGTGTCAGTCAGCAATCAAGAGACATCTTCGTGAATGGAAATACAACAAAGTGCAAACCACTGGTTACACTCAGGAACAGGAAGGACAGATTAGACTTTACTAGAAAACATCTAACAGAGCCTGAACAGCTCTGAAATAAATCTTTGGACAGATGAAACCAAGATGAACTTGTAGCAGAATGATGGAAGAGAAAAGTCAGGAGAAGGAGAGAAACAGCTCATGATCTGAAGCAACCACATCATCTGTCAGACAGGGTGGAGCTAATGTTATGGCATGGGCATGTATGGCTGCCAGTGGAACCAGATCACTGTGTTTATTGATGCTGTGACTGCTGATAGAAGCAGCAGGATGAGCTGTGAAGTGTACAGGGCTGTACTCTCTGCTCAGATTCACACACATGCTGCAAACTGATCAGACAGAGCTGCACAGGGCAGATGGATAATGAGCCAAAGCAAACTGCAAAAACACAAGAGTTTCTCAAGGCAAAGAAATGGGATGAACGTCAGTCACCTGATCTCAGCCCAACAGAGCAGCTTTTCAGTTATTAAATACAAAGCTGAAGGCAGAGACCCACAAACAGGCAGCAGCTGAAGGTGCTGCAGTGAAGACCTGCAGAGCATCTCAAGGAGGAAACACAGCAGGTGCTGATGTCGACGGGTTCTAGACTTCAGACAGTCAGAGACTTTGAAGGATTTAAATTCAAGTTTAATTATTTCTGAACCAATGAAAATGGGGAACTGTGTATGAAAGTTTTTGTAATCCTTGAAGTTTTGGACAGAAACGTGTCGTGTCTAAAAACATGTGAATGTGACCGTTAAAGGTGAAGTTTTCATGTCTGAGTCTCAGAGGTGTGAGAGAGGTGTTAGGTTAAAGAAGATTAGTGTGTGTGTTTGGGGGGGGGGTGTTTCTGTGGGAACTGCTTGCTTAGTAGGTCAGCTATTTTAGCTTTAGCCTAGCTTAGCATGTGTTAGCCTCTTTCCATCTGATCCTTTGCTAACCTGCTAACCCAATTAGTAATGACCACTGAAGCTAATCCTGCCCCCTGAACAACTGCCCCCTTCAGAGCATTTGCCCCCCACCCTGACTCTTTTATCCCGGTGTGTTTTAGAGAAGAACCTTGAATCTTATTGGCTGATAAATACAAACATAAATGATGTCATCGCTGCAGTTGCTGTGAGTTTGTTTGTTTTTGAGAGTAAATGACATCATCTCAGCAGACTGTGACATCATGGTGATGATGAACAGGAACATGTGACTCTTTCAAAATAAAGCACCTTGAATCGTGATCTGAAGCTTCATTTGGCAGCTGTTAACATGTTAGCTTCTGTTAGCATTCCTGCTAGCATTGCTGCAGCTGTTAGCATCTGGTCCTCCTCCACTTCTCTCCACGCGCAAGCCCCGCCTCCTCACCTGTGCATCTGTTTACTTGAGTCCAAGTCGTTGTTTTTTTTCTTTTCTGATGTTTTTGTTTTGTTTTTGTTTCTTTGTTTTATTTATTTGAAAAATATTCTCCCCACTCTCACGTTCTCATTTAATCTCGTTAAATCTCGTTAAATCTTGTTATCATAATCAGGCTTCAGGTGCCTCGTTTGGCTCTCCGTCACCGTCTGAGCGCGCTCAAGGGTGGCGTGAGTCGTCCCACCCCATGGCGCCGCCGGCCAATCTCCTTCCTGTGCTACATCCTGTCTGTCAGCGCTCTGCGGCCGCTGGCCAATCGGGTAAGAAGCCTCTGATTGGTTGAAAGTTAAAGTGGAGGGTGGGTAGGGACCATATATTTACGTCCTGCTTCACGTGCTTTTCTGTGTCCTCTAATCAGTGGCTCAGTTATTTACTGTGATGCAGCCTTTCCTGTTTGTATTTTCAAAGTAAAAGTCTGCAGTGATGCAAAGCAGAAACACAAACAAAACACGTTATTGATCACTGATGACAAACTAATTGGTCTGTGATGCAGAACATCAGATTCCGTCACTGCGAAAAAATGTTCAATGGCTTTACCCCGAATTGCTCTTTACCCGAACTCCCTCTTTACCCTGACTTCGCCTTTACCCTGACTCCGCTTTTACCCCAACTCCCTCTTTGCCCTGACTCCCTTTTTATCCCCGAACTCCTTCAGTTTGCAGAACATCTCTTCTTTGATGCCGTCCTCCTTCCCGTCCTCTTCTTGACCCTGACGCAAATAAATGTAAAGGTGTAGTTTCTGTTTCCTCCTCCAGGTGGCGCTGTACCACTCCTTCCCGACTCGCCTCCTCTCTCGGGCCTGGGGTCGTCTGAACGGGGTGGAGCTCCCCGCCTGGCTCCGGAAACCCATCTACTCCCTGTACATCTGGACCTTTGGAGTCAACATGCAGGTTGGGACACATTTAGTTAGTTTCTTTGTTTATTTTCCATCTTGTTTTGTTTACTTTTATCATTTTTAGATAAAGTTTGGTTGTTCCCCTGTTTGTCCACCAGGAGGCGGCAGTGGAGGATTTACGTCATTACAGGAATCTGGGCGAATTTTTCAGGCGACGCCTCAAACCTGCAGTCCGACCGCTCTGCGCCGCCTCCTGCCTGGTAACCTGCTCCTCCTCCTCCTGCTCATACTGGGCCTCAACTGGGAGATAAACTGGGAGATAAACTATGAATTAAACAGAGATAACCTGGGGGATAGACTGGGGGTTAAACTGGGAAATAAACTGGGGGTTAGACTGGGAGATACATTAAGTTAAGCTGGGAGATAAAACTGTGGGTTAAACTGGGAGGTAAACTCTGGGTTAGACTGGGAGGTAAACTGGGGGTTAAACTGGGAGATACTAGGAGATAAACTAAGTTAAGATGGGAGATAAACTGGGGGTTAAACTGGGAGGGAAACTGGAGGTTAGACTGGGAGATAAACTGGGGGTTAAACTGGGAGGTAAACTGGGGTTAATCTAGTTGTCTGTGTTCTCTTCCAGACCTCTCCGGCTGATGGGAGGATCCTCCACTTTGGTCGGGTAAAGAACTCAGAGGTGGAGCAGGTGAAGGGGGTCACCTACAGTCTGGAGAATTTTCTGGGACCACAGAAGAGGTGGGGCAAAGGTAAGACCACACCCCCTCCATGTGACCACATGTGGAGCTCAAACATGCCTGAAGCAAAGTGAAATAAAAACAATAAATTCACCAAACCGTGTAGCACTTAAAATGTCATTACATTTGGTTATTAAAAAAAAAAAAGACACCCCTGAGGTCTGTTCCAAAAAGCAGGTTTAAGTTTCCTGTTCCAAACTGAGGTAACTGAATCTGTGACTGAACCTGACCTGATGGCAGGTGTTCTCTCTGACTTCTCCCCTCCTGACTGAAGCAGCCATTTGGCTCTTTTATTTCCTCATTCATACAGTCGAGTAGAACATGCTGATTCCCCGAGGACGTCTGTGAACTTTGTTTGTTTACCTGTTTAACCCTGATATCTTTCCGTTCTCAGACTCCTCGTCCTCCTTGTCCTTCAGGGACCACCTCCTGTCATCTTCTGACAACGACCTGTTCCACGTCGTGGTTTACCTGGCTCCAGGTGATTATCACTGTTTCCATTCGCCCACAGACTGGAGGGTTGAGCTTCGCCGTCACTTTCCAGGTGAGAATGCGTTCACCTGGGCCCTGTACTACGAAGCGAGTTCAACATCCCCAGGGTGTCTTTCTGTTATCTGGAGTCTCTTACCCTGACATCAGCGATCAGGGCCCTATTCCAGTAAGCAGGTTCAACAAACTCTGAGTTTAAAAACAAACTCTGAGTTGATCAACTCTGAGAGCAGCATTAGTTTCTCGTTCAAGAACAGCTGATCAGAGTAAGTTCAATCAACTCTGAGTATGTTCACCCTGAGTTCAGCGCGTGCATGAGTACAGAAAGAAAGCCATCATTAATGGAGCTCCGATACCGGGATTTACCATGGCAACGGGTAAATAAGGAGCAGAGCCTCCATTTTAATCCAGTGTACCCAGAAATATGAATGCGTGTCAGCGTGGACCAGGACATTTATCTTAAAAAAAAAAAAAAAAACAGGAGGGGAGAAAGTAATTTTAAATGACTTAACCAACTCTGTCATCATCACAGACAGCGTGAAAGTTTTATATAAAATATATATAGCTATATTTTTTATACTTTCTATGGTCATCATTTACTCAAGTTGAATTTTCATTGGATGAAGCTGGAATTTTAATTTTACATTTGATTTTTAAATCTAATGATTCAGCTGTAACCTGATAGGATAAAATGTAGGAGACAGAAAGTTAAGATAAAAATCTGATCAGACTAGGTTTACTGACGGACCGCTGAGATTAGTTACACAGCAACAGACAGATCTGCCCTCAGGTCGGTTTATTTAAAAAATAAAAAAGTTGTTTTTGAAGCAGTTTATGAACATTTCATTTATTTTCAGTATTTGTTCAATAAACATTTAATTTACTGATGGGCTGTAACAACCTGTTTTTTTTCTTAATGAGATTTGGAGACTAAAACCTCTGCTTTGTTACCCAGTGTAAGTATTTCTGATCTGATCTAATGTCAGCCTTCGCTGATAGATGACGGCTCTCTGACAGTCACAGCAGATGTTTCACTGAGTTACTGTTAATAGTCAGAGTTCAGTCACAGTAACTGTTTCACATCTCAATGAAAAAGATACAGCACAGCTTTCCAAGTCTTTGATGACTGTAAAGTTTTATCAATGAAGACAAACATGTTCTAAGAAATCTCAAAGATTTTATAGAGTTATCTATATGTTGGTCAGCTGGATTTTAGACATTTCAGTACAATTTTTGAAGCATGAGTCATTTTGAACAATGAATACAGATCGCGTTGGGACAAAATAAGCCACTATGAACGGATCCTAAACAGATCCGGACTGGGTGAACTGGAAATGACCGGATCCCAGTTGAATCCAGGTCTGAATCTGTGATCCTTTTCCATTTTGGATCCGTCCCGCTGTGCTGGCGTGTCCGATGACTGGTTTGCAGAGCTTCTGTGCGTTAGATGATCATATAAAGACCGAGACTGATAGATCCAGGTGCACAGGTAGAGTACGGATGGATGAAGTGTCTGCAGTACATCCATCCTGAGGGGGTTTTAGTGTGTCTGTTCACAGACACGTCCACATGACTGTGAGTGTTGTGTGTTTGTTCTTAAATCTGCTCCTGACAAACACCCCCTACAACAATAAAAACCTGAAATTAAACACTGAAAGAAAGTGCCAAACTATAACCTCAGATCAGGATCTCTGTGACATCATACAGATCCCAGGGTATAACTGAATTAATTGAATTGAATTGAATTGAATTGAATTCCTTTATTGTCACTGAACACAGTACAAGATTCAAAGGCAAGAAACACAGTAAAAATAAGAAAATGAAATAAAAAAAATAATAGTCTCTCTATAAGAGACATAAATTATATGATAATAGACAACACAAATATACAATACAAAGGAAAAGGGGGTGCAGTATGCATATAGTGCAAATTGTTCATAAAAAACTGTGATAAAGTGAGTGTTTAGAGCAGTCTGCAGCCTGAGCCTTGGGCTCACAGGGGTTACTGAACATACACTGTTAACATAAATATCCACCACTGGAACAGGAGACACGTGACTGAAATAAGGAGGAGAAGAAGAAGAATAGGTCTGCTTTACTTTTCCTCCTCCTTCAGCTGTCTATGTTCCTGCAGCCATAAAAACCTCACCATTAACATTAAAGTGCTTGATGACCTCTGACCCCGGCGCTCTGAGCTCAGTGAGGTGAAGTATCTCCACATTCTTCTCTTTATAAACCAGCTCAGATTCAAGAACTGAAGAACCTGAAGTTCAGAACATGTCCACAGACTTTTGGTCATGTTTATTAGGTTGATTTATTCCCAGGACACGCATGTGTTCCCCATGTGAATTACATCATCATGCTGCTCCCTGATTGGAGGAGCTGGTCCTGGTCTCTAAGTCCTGAATCTGGTTCAGTTTCCATATGTTGACACACAAACACACTCAGACCTTGAGTTCTCTGATCTCTGACTGGAGTTTGGTTTGTTACTGGGGGAACAGGCCACACCCTCTGTTAATGACTAACGTGTGTGTGAACAGCAGGAAGTGACCTAAACACGTTAAATTTCACCTCAACCACACAGGAAACCAGGCAGGACTTTCCAAAATAAAAGCCTGTGTCTGTTTGTGACTGCAGCCGAAGATCCTGCAGAGCCATTGGCTGCATGTGTTATTGTTCTGAAGTGATTATCGAGTGTTTGGGTCGACTCACACTCTTCAGTAAGTAAGAGGAGGGGCTAAAGGAGCTACTTCTGCTGAGAAACGGCGACAGCTTCAGGAGAGCAGGCTGAAAGAGCTTTTATTCTGACAGGGCAGACAGGAAGCAGATGTGTATGTTTGGTGGAAGCTGACGAGGTGAACAATCTGCAGCTGGTTTGAATTTTTTTCCTTCAGACAGAAAATTTGAAGAAACAAATAGAGAGGAAGAGGAGAGACAGTGGACCTTTGGTCACTGCTGAAGGTCAGTGAGTCGGTCAGAGTTAGAGGGAGGGGGTTAGATGGTCAGTCAGTTAGTTTTTCAGGTTTGATGTTGGAGGATGGACTCAGCGTCTCTCTGCAGCAGAAAAAGGTGAGACTGAATCTGAACTTTGACTCTGGGAATGTTTTAATTTGAAAGGACTGCAGGAAAAAAACTTCAAAATAAATTAAAAACATGAAGTTTGAAGAGTTTAAAGTGAAAAGTTACAAACAAAAATCCAGGTTTGATGTTTATTTAATGAGCGAAGACCTCAGACTCCAAACTGCACTGAGAAAACAGAGTGCAATGAATGAATGAATGAATGAACGAATGAATGTGAAGCTGTGAGTTCTGCAGAGTTTCATGTTGAATCATAACAAAAGATTTCTGCAACAGACTCAAAGTTTAACAGGAAAAAATGTCTGTGAATGTCTCAGTCTGGACTGTGGATGCTCTCTTTGGTTAGTGGTTAGTGGTTCGGGCTGTGCAGCAGAGAAACACGTCAGGTGTTTGTAAGTTTCATCTAATTATTGATCAGACTGATCGATCACAGACCTGTGAGCCATGATGAGGCGTAAACGTCTCGCTGGAGTTTGTGTTCCAGGATGAATGAAAACGTGTGAACATGATGACAGACGGTGGGTTAAACTGACGTGCTGAAGAGATTCTTCTGCACAAATGAGGAAAACAGAAAGTAAAAAGAGTTTTTATGACTCAAATCTGGTTTTTGATCAAATTTACCGAAAGAAAATTGAGTTGAACCCACCACAGGAATCTACTTCCTGTTTGTTTCAGTTTATTTTCTGCTTTGTGTGACAAAGAAATATTTTTTAGATAAAGACATTTGTTTTCATTCCTTCTTTTATTAAAACATTTTAATAAAATATATTAACATTATAGGAGGTAAAAGACAATCCATAATCTTCCAAACTGAGATTAACGTGAAGGTTCATGTTTATCAGTTTGTCCTGAGTCTCCTGCCGAAAGATAAATGAACCAGAACCTGAACCTGAACTAGTATCAGGAGTCTTTTGTGCTGACTGCAGAGTGAAAGTGAGTCAACGTGAATACATGTCAGTTTAAACTGAGAGCTCATACTCAGAGCAGCAGGAGGCCACGCTGACCTCTCTCTCTCTCTCTGTGTTAATCTGTTAATCCTCCTCGTTAGCGTTAATCAGTGTCACTTCTGTCTCGGCTCGTTTGTTTCTTTACGTTTGAACTCAGAAGTCTGAAGTTTGATGGTTCAACAAACTCTGAGTTTCACAGTCCGTTTGGTCTGCTCTGTTTGTTCATCCTGAGTTCATAAAAGAAAACCATCATCAATGGAGCTCTGATACCAGGATTCACCATGGCAACGGGTGAATAAAGCACAGAGCCTCCATTTGAATCCAGAGGACCGTGACGCTGATCTTACAGAAGAGAAAAGTCATTTTATTCATCATCATCACTGAATTGAATTTTTATTAACAGATAATAAAGGTAGAACCGGCCAAATTTGACATTTGATTTTTAAATCTAATGATTCAGCTGTAACCTGACAGGACAAAATGTAGGAGACAGAAACTGAGGGTAAAAGTCTGGAGAAACAGATCAGTTGACTGATGGAGCGCTGAGATCAGTCAGACCCACTGAGACTGATTTTAGTTTCAATGGAAAATGTGTGGAGGTTCAGA
>VUQI01008779.1:0-19430 GCA_015106735.1 Paratilapia polleni | reverse complement strand
GTCTCTGTCTCTGTGTCTCTCTGTCTCTGTGTCTCTCTCTCTCTCTGTCTGTCTGTCTGTCTGTCTGTCTCTGTGTCGCTCTCTCTCTCTCTCTCTGTCTCTCTCTCTCTCTCTCTCTCTCTCTCTCTCTGTCTCTCTCTCTCTCTCTCTCTCTCTCTCTCTCTCTCTCTCTCTCTCTCTCTCTCTCTCTCTCTCTCTCTCTCTGTCTTTCTGTCTGTCTCTGATGTTACTGCAGTTTTTAAAAATAAAACAAATGAATCTCACAGGACGACATAAAAAGTTTTTTGTGATCATCAGAAACAAAAACTGTTTTTCAGGCTGATTTCAGATCTGTTTTCAGGTTTGTGAGTTTTCAGCAGTGTTAATTTACATTGTAAAAGCATGTGGTAAGCATGTAAGTACACTGTAACGTAAGCACCAATCAGGTGACTGTGTCGGTATCATCAGGGCGAAGTGAGACAGGCGCACATCGTGGCACAGATATACCGAATGCTGTCATTCAGCTACAACCGTTTCTTCAAAAACACTCAGGATGATTTTCTTGGGCTAATTATACCAAATATCATGCGATATATAATTATGATGTAGTTACCTTCATCACAAACCACAGACGTGTCAGAGACAAACTACACACAGATTTGAAATCAGCAGAGAAACACTACCAACCCACAGAGTTCACCTGTGTAATCAATCAGATTATAGACCGAGTGTGGAAGTGATCCGGGGCCTCTGGGGCCCGTGGATCAGGTGTGAGGCCCTGGTTCAGTCAAATAAATGGTATAATTAAATATTAGTGTTTTTGTTTCATGATCACTTTTATTAACATTTTCTCCCATTAATATAAAACCAGAACCAGAAAACTGAAAAAAAAAGGTAAACACAACCTCAGGACGTTAAGAAACGGATTTATTTTGGGTGGACCTGCACAAGGTTTTTCTCTCTCACTGACCAATCAACTTACAGGACTGATGTGATGTCATTTCTACCTCAGTGCAGAGCGGCAGCTGCGACTTGGTGGTGGAAGCACGCCTCAAGAAACCTCGTAAGGCTCGAACGGCGTTCAGTGACCAGCAGCTGTCGAGGCTGGAGAGAAGCTTCCAGAAACAGAAGTACCTGAGCGTGCAGGACCGCATGGAGCTGGCGGCTTCGCTGCAGCTCAGCGACACGCAGGTCAAGACCTGGTACCAGAACCGCAGGTAAACACACACCTGATACCGGAACATGAAGCAGACTCCCGGTCCTGGACTCGCGGTTTGTGGGCTCTTCCTCCTCTAACAGCTGTTATTTTGGTCTCTGTCTGTCTTTTTCCTGCTAAATAATAAACAGTGTGATCAATAATTCAGCAGCATGTGCTGTAATTACGATCAATAATTAATGCAGAAACAAATCTGGAGCTTTTAGTGCTGAAAATGTTTTTTTATTTATTGGTTTATTTTTATTGTTCAGACAGTTGTGCGATGTGATTGGTCAGAGCACTGAATCATCATCAGTTGTTCAGGATTCTTTACAAAAATGATTTTTTTACTTTTTTTAAATTTTAGGACAGATGATGAAAGAAAACCTTTTACAAAGAACCAGATTTTCAATCTTAGATACTCTGTGAAAATATACACACTATGTTTGATATTTTCTTCACACATTTTAATTCATGCTTTTGATATAAAAAGATCAAACCGTATCACAGGATTATAGAGGATGATATGAGCACTCCAGGCACTATTTGATGTCATAGAGAGGGGATAGAAACCCCGCCCACCCTTCTCTTAGTGAGGGGCAGCCAATCAGATAAAAGCTGACTCAAAGGGGAATGAGATAAAATGGCTCCAGCAGATGATAAACTGAGGGGCAATCCTAGGTGATTGGATCTATTCAGTCAATGTCCTGCTCCAACTTTTTATTCTTGGACTCTTCCAGAGTCGCTTTTCATGACTCACCGTTCAAAATAATCCTTCTTTATCTCACACGGGGCCTTGGTGCAGCACATGAGTTCATCCTCTGTCTGAAACAAGCTGTTTTAACTCCTGTCTCTTTAAGCCCACTTTCTTCTGATTGGTCGGCTTCAGGAAGCCTGCTGAGGGGCAGCTCTTGGTGCTTTTGGGATGTACTGTCTGTTCTTGGTGGGCATGCAGACGACCGTATCAGCTAATAGAAGAAACACCAACAACAGAAGAAGAACACATTAACTACCAGACACCAGACCAATAAAACGTGCGGGAGGGTGAGATGCTGCTGCACAAACAGGAACAGGGCTCCAGTTCAAACCCCTGCGGATGGTGCTAGAAAGTCACAAGACAGCTCTGCACAGTCATGTGACAGTGGTTTGGGGTGGGATGTTTGAAAAAGAGTCTAATCGTGAATATTAGTAACATCTGGTTTATGTTTCCCTTCAGGACCAAGTGGAAGCGCCAGTCTGCCGTCGGTTTGGAGCTGCTGGCTGAAGCCGGCAGGATGTTCCTGCCTACGCACTTCCTGTACCCTCCTGCCCCACCCGCACTGGACCTCTACCTTTACCGAGGCCACGTCCACCACCACCACCACCCAGCCCCACCTCTGCTGCCTCGCATCCTCACCCACACTGAGCCCCTCCCCCGCTGACAGCAGCACACTCGGAGGACGGGGAGAACTGGTTCCCTCAGAGATGTAAACAGGAACAAAGGGGCAGCTCATTCATCAGCAGGACCTCTATCAAACTGAAGGTTTCACTGTTTTGGTTTCACTTGTCTCCGCTCGCTTTGGAGATCCTGGACCTCAGGAGGAGATACCGAATCTGGAAGAACTTCAGAAAACACAACAGTAACTTCCAGTTTACATCTAGACAAACAAAGAAGTCCAGGCTTTGTTTTCTGGAGAGGATCCAGAGCTGCAGTCAGAGACTTGAAACCAAAAGGTGGACCAGAAAAATCCACCGAAATCAAACAGAACTTTATTCTATCCATGAAAGATCAACAGTGGACTCACTGAATGAATCTCTGACAGCTGGATGTCATCTGTCTGACTGGCTGGATACTAAACCTCGGAGTGGATTTCACCCACAAAACTTCACTCTGTACATTTCTGTGGCTCTTATCTTTCAGGTTTTTACATTTTCAATAAAGAAAATAAAGATTTAAATGTTTCTTTGTTCTTATTGGTTTTCCTTGATACAAAATGAAACTGATGGCTCTCAATGGTTTCCGGGACGAGTCCACGTGAATCCTGACATGGTTTCAGCTTAGTGGGGTTCTGACTCAGACTTTTGGGTCTGGGGGTGGGGATGGGGGATCTTTATCATTGGCCTTGACTTGATGTTCACTGAAATCAGCTGTGGCTTTGACTGGGGCTTCTTTTACTGTCGATTATTTGACTTGGACTAATGATCTCTCTGGGGTTCTGACATGGACTTCCATCCATCCATCCATTTTCTGCCGCTTATCTGAGTCCAGGTTGTGAGGGTAGCAGTCCAAGAAGAGACACCTAGACCTACCTCTCCCCAGGCACCTCCTTCAGCTCTACTGGAGGGGACACCAAGGCTAGTGTGTCCTGGGACTGGCCTGGGTCTTCTCCCAGTTGGACATGAAACACCTCACCTAGGAGGGTCCAGGAGGCATCCTGGTCAGATACCCGAACCTCCTCAACTGCCTCGTATTGATGTGGAGGAGCAGTGGCTCCACTCTGAGCTTCTCCTCTCCCCATCTCTAAGGCTGAACCCAGACACTCTTCAGAGGAAGCTCCTTCTTCTGCTGATATGGGCTTGTTGGCTTTATGTTGATTTTGACAGTAGATTGTGACGTCATCCATTGGCTTCTGGACTTCATATTTTTGAAGGCTCAGTGTTAGCATTTTGGCCATCATGTTGTGTTTTTGTTTCCAGAAATGACCACATTTGGACGAGAGGTTGGAGTGCTACGTTATCAGCTAATTCTAGCTAGCCTGGTTATCCAGCCTATAGACTATACAGGAGCATCACACAGACATAGATACCTGCTAATTAGTGCTAAGTATCATCCAAATAAAATCCTTGAAGGAGAGATTGGGCAAATTTTAATCAGGTCAGGTTTTTAGTTTTGATGGAACCTCATAAATGAAACAGGTGGATGTTTTATCTCAGACTTGGACTGATGGTGGTTTTAACTTGTTCTTTGGGTGTTTCTTCACATTTATCTCAGTCTTTTTTTTTCTTTAAACTCAGACTTGGTTGGTGTGTGTTTGACAGGCTGCTGCTGACTGAGTTTCAGTCTGATAAATGATTCATTGATTATCTGGTTGTTAATTTTCTGCCTGCTGACTGATTGTTTGAGCTCTGCTCTTCTGCCGTCAGACGGCCGGACTTTTCATTCAGAATCAGACGTTTATGGAGCGATTAGCCGATGAAATATTAACCAGCAGGTGAAATATTGATGCTGTTAAAAAGCTGCAATTCCACTTTAGAATGACCTGACTGAGTCTGAGTGTTTCCTTAAGTGCTGCAGACGCTCTAATAGAAACACTGAAAACAGGCTTTTATTCCAGCTTCAACTTTTAAAGTTTAAAACCCAATAAAGAAGTTTCTCCTCTCTGATGATGTGGATCCCAGTGGGTGGAGGAGATTTTAGTTTTTTGGGCTGCACAGAATATTCCAGTTTAGTGAAGACATCATTTTGAATTCTTTCTAAAGTGTTTTAGAAATCTGAGCTATCTGAGGTATCTGAGCTGCTGCTGAGACTGAAGTATTTACACATGTACAGAAAACCGGGAACATTTTGTCTTCACATGAGCCCCCTAATGATGAAACCAGGCTGATGGAGATGTAAGACACAATCACATGCTGCAGGTATGTGCTTACCTTCAGGGCAAAAATCTACATTTTATTTAACAATGAAAAACACATCTGTAAAAATACATATTTCATATGTAACAAGCACACAAACACTCTGATTTTATGAAAAATCCAGCAATGAAAACAATGAAAAGTCCACAAACACATGTGAGAAAGCTTCTCCTTAAATGAGGCGCTGCAACTGAATCTGGATGTATGGTGGCCCCAAAGGACAAATCGCATTCAAGAAGAGAAGAAGAGGTCACGGGCCAATTCAGGCCGCCGCACATATGCTTAATTCTTTCAAGTACCACCTCCCCCAGCCAATATTTAGGTGTCAAAGACCTGGAAGAAAACTAAAACTAAATGTTGCAGTAAAACCAGCCTCTGATGTCTGAAATGATATTGGTGACACAACAATGTTTATATTCATATAAAATCTCAGCTGATGTAGATGCTCCCACAGCTGTTTGTTCTGCTTAGAGGATTTTAATGAAAATGTGGTTTTATATGGCTGTCTAACTTAATACTGTTGCAAATATACATATATATAAAATCTCAGTAAAAATCTATGCAGCTTTACTGAAGTCTGAGACTCCCCGTTACAAACATCAGAAGAGTCGCCGTTATTCATTTTGCTGTGTTTTAAAGTCTCTTTTCACCGCGCCGCTGCAGTCAGGAGAGTTGAACAGGAATCTAACCAATCTGCCTGCCTGCACCGGCAGCAGCTGAAACCGGCAGGTATGGCTCCAGGACAGGTCCTGAAAAGCATCCCTGAAAAACTGCTGGGCGGGGCTTGATGCTGATTAATCCCAGAAGCAACCAGAAACCTATCAGAAGCAGGAAGAAGACCTCTCTGAGGAGTAGTCTTCTCCTCAAAAGCATCTCCTTCTGAAGCTAAATCACTAACCTCTGGGACATCAGCTCCTTTCTCTCTGAAGCTCAAACTGTCACGCAATCACATCTTTAATAAACTGACCAACTGCAGCTGCTCCTTCAACATCAAACACATTTTATGATACTGTCTAAAGGTCCATGTAGCACTTCTTCCTCACTCCTCCTCCTCCTCTCCTGACTGACTGAATGTCTGCTTCTTCTTTTTCTTCTTCTTGGCGTCTCCTCCCTCCAGCCCGCTGGAGAACTCTGAGCGGAACAGGTGGACCTCCCTCTGACCAAACCTGATGGAGGCACAGAGAGGGAAGAAGAAGATCAGCTTTGTTAGAGAATATTAAAACTACAATAAAGTTGTGGAGAGAACGACAACTTCCAGAATGCAAACAGCAGCAAACAGTGAATTCATATATTGTCTTTACTGCAACTGAGGCTGACTATCCTAATAATAATAATAATAAATTAATATTATATTAGATATTATATTTTTGTAACCAATATTTTTGTTCATAGATCACTGAATCAGCTTCACAGACATTTTTTTACCAAAGACAGTTTATTTTATAAGGAATTTATGGGGGGAGGGGAATTTTCTTTTTTTATTTAATTAGCGCTATAGATTAGTCATTCTTAACAAAAACAAGAAAAATCTGTATTTCTTTTAACAACGAAAAAAATTTCCATTTCATAAAAATTTACAGTATTCAAGTAAGTAAAACCATAATACACTATAGACAGAAGACTACAATAAATACACACAGCATGGAAAAATACAGAAATATAATGGAATACATATAAAAAGATCCATTTATTAAAATATGAATAACTATGACATTATATTGTAATTAATTAAAATGGGTTTAGCTCTGATTTGCATTTCGCCTTTATCCTTGTTTTTATTCGTGGAATCCTGTGATGTACGTCTGTCGGCCCTTTTATTCAGCTCCTTATCAGTGAATGTTTCTTCTACATGTCGAGGACTTCTATTGTGAAAGACGGAAACAGGAAGAAGCCCTTTTCGCACATGTACGGAAAAACCAGGTTTCCAGTTTGGATTGGGCAGCGACAATGCTCAAAGTGTAAAAGAAAAGAACTTATTGAATATTTATTTACTTATTTTCAGATCAAGTTAAATGAACTAATTCAGTGCACCTTCATACAGCACAGCAGACTAATACAGTAATTAACGTAAAACAGAATATAGCACATATGAGTATTTTATAATAAACAGCTAAACTATGCATTTTCTGGAAAAGACTGTTACTTTTTCTGCTACTTGCTGCTAAAAAGAATGGCTAAAAATGCTGAAGGTAAATGGCTGACTCAGGTTTTGGGGTTCAGGTCAGAACCAGGTTTTGGTTTTGGTTAGGGTCCTGACAATGCATGACAAGAACATGGGTCCTCACAAAGACAGAAAGACAAACGTGTGTGTGAAGCAGGAGGTCACGTTTTACCAGCTGAATGATCAATAACTCACATCTTCATGTCAGTCTTTAACTAATCAATATCACCCTGAGACACCTCTGTGTTATCCCAGGGTAGAACAATCTACATCGCCCCCTGCATGTCAGACCCTGAAACACTTTATTTTTACATTTCTGTATAGTAGTTAATTTAAGTACGATCCATCAACTTCATACATGTGAGCTGTTCCTCCTCAGATATGTCGGCGCTCTACAGGAACATTTAAAAAAATGATCTTTGTCCAAATTTGTTGTTGTATGTACTGAAGATTTTTAAAGCTTTAATGAAGAATCTCTTGCAAGAGTGTCCTGGGATTAGACCTATGAGGATACAGGTTTTTTCATGTTCTTCTTTCCCTAAATCATGCCCGATTTATTAGGTTTTTATTTTGAGGAGAAGCGTTACATTTTTCCCTAAATTGATAAAAACCTTTTTTTCTATGTTATGGATTTTCTGCTGAGTTACATATGCTGAAAAAAAAAAAAAACCCACTGGACATAGCATTTTAATCAGTGCACTGTAAATGTGATTATAATCAATTATTTTGTTATTAAAACACATATTTATATTCTTGTAAACATCTTGTTTGTAGCATATACTGGTGATGATGGTAACCATGATATTGTAAAAAATATATATTGTGTTTACAATAATATAAATAATTGTGTAATTTAGCTTTTTGTATGCTTTTCTACAGTTCTGGTTACAGACTCGCATCACCTCCGTACACTCATGCTTTGAGTTTAATTTATTTACCAAAGAGAGAAAAAAAATACACAAATCAGCAGCTAATAAAAACTGGTGATGCTTTAACCACTTTCATTAATGTCCTTTTCCCTGTTTTGCAGCTGGAGGAATTCTAATTTTTTAATCGTACTTTGAGTTTAAAGAATTTCCTTAAAAACAAAACACAATCTTCTTAAAGGTGAGTTTTACTGATTGTATAATTAATTTTTTTATTTAGATTTTCTGCAGGTATTGCATTATTATTTGATATTGTGACATCATGACAGCCCTCATCATGATATCAGATATTTTCAGATGTTGTTAGTTACAGGAACCAACCAACAAAAAATAAAAGATATAAAAAAATATTACATGAAAAAAAAATTATAGAGTTTAGGTATATTCAATTCAATTCAATTTTATTTATATAGCACCAAATCACAACAACAGTCGCCTCAAGGCGCTTTATATTTTAGGGTAAAGACCCTACAATATTAGACAGACGCACACAATATTTACTGTTATAATTCTGTGTATGACAACGTATTTAACACCAAAATATTTATTTACAGCCCCCTCCGTCAGTCTTCAGGTCACAGTGAAACTGATATTTTTGCTTCTTACACTGATTTATTCATAGACCTGAATCTGACGTGGGTCCTGTTCCAGAAAGCAGGTTCAACTCCGAGTATGTTCACCCTGAATTAAGCGTAGAGTAGACAAAGAAAGCCATCGTCACCGGAGCTCTCGCACCAGGATTCACCATGGCAACAGATAAATAAAGAGCAGAGCCTCCATTTTGATCCAGTGGACAGAGGAATATGAACACGCGTCAGTGTGAACCATGATGTTTATCTTATCACTCTGCGTCACAGACAGACGAACATTTGTATTTAGAAAACGGAGGTTTTATCCCGTCTGGTCATCATTTATCCAACTTGAATTTTCACTGGATGAAGCTGAATCCTAATTTTCTATTTGGATTTTAAATCTAATTATTCAGCTGTAACATGACAGAAACTGAAGGTAAAAGTCTGGAGAAACAGATCAGTTGACTGATGGAGCACTGAGATCAGTCAGACCCACTGAGACTGATTTTAGTTTCAATGGAAAATGTGTGGAGGTTCAGACACTGAACCTTTAAAATGTTGTTTGACATCATTTAATGACTGAATCTCAGCCTGTGAACACATTTCAACATGAAATGTAATCAGATTACAATCAGACTGTCTGCAGCTGCTTTAAAAGTCACTTTAAAATCCATTTAGTTCAGTTTTGGAGTCTTAAAGTCATTTCAGCCTCATCTTCACTCAGATATTCACATCATCTTCAAGATCCAACTGTGACAGACATTTATCCATCAGTGTGATCGACTCCAGCACAACTAATGATTGATCATTGATCAGTGTGTTCTGTGTCTGAAGCTTCACACAGATCAGTTTGATGTAAACAGTGATTCCTGCAGTAACGTACGGGAAATGTTTCTGACAGTCTGACGGCTGCATTACTGCCCACAGTCTCACAGTTACAGAGATTTGACTCTGAGCTGATAATCAGTCAGTGGTGTAATCACGGTCTCTGTCCTTTATATATTGCCAACTGATCGATTATAAAAGCACTCATGTGACCTATAACATTTAACTGGGATTTCAGTGTTTGCAAAAACTTGTGCAGATGAATTCTCTCCTCATAATAATAATAATAATAATAATAATAGATGGAGGATGAGGAGCACCTCATCCTCCACCTGTTTTCTTCTTTTCCTGTTAGTCTCTTTTGTTATATTAACTTTGTTTTATTTTGTTAACTTGAGCCACAGTGAGTGTCTCAGGGAAAATAATATTCACCTCCATTGTTTCAGCCTGAGCATCACGTTTTGGGTTTTTTTTCTTTCTTTTTTTAAATGATTATCATGCCCATGGAAACACTTTGGAAAGCTGTGCTTTTCTGGCTTCCTCCTCTAAAACATTTGTTTCAGTTTCTTCAGTCAGACTTTCTCCTTTTTTTTTTTTTTAAATTTCTTAGTGGTTCTTCTCTCGTACAACATCCTCACTGCTTCCTCCACTTCACCTCGAGGTAAAGGTGAAGTGGAGAAAAGTGGACGTGGCAGTATGCAGATAGCCTGCAGATTGCATGAGCAAGCTGACTGAGAATGATTCTGATTAACTGACGTATGAACAGGTGCACAGGTTTCATGAATATGCTGGTAATTTTATGTGTGCACTTGTTTTTTGAGAAACATATTAATGAATGAGGCCCAATGAGTCTGATCTGACTGATACTGATCTATTGATCTGATTTATGTGATAGATTTTCTGTACTGTAAACATCAGGATTTTTTGAACATCTGGATTTCACGTAGAACCTCTGATCAGCTGCGTGTGTTTTATCTTTGTTTATGTTGGTGTCCTTCACCTTCATCACTCTGAGAGGAGAAATGAGTTCTTCACGGAACTATCAGACCTGCTGTCTTCCATAGGCCCTGTGACAGAGCTGTCCTCCACCTGCACCAGGAGGCCCAACAGCCTGCAGCCTGTAAGAGGAGGTTCCCGGAGGAGGAGGAGATGAAGACAACGGGGAGGAAAGGAGGCTGTAAGGAGAACAGAGACCCTGGAGAGAATCTGCAGAGGAAGAGGAGGGATCAGAGAGGGTGAGGAGGTCACTGATCAATCACTGATCAATCACTGATGAATCACTGCAGACTCTAAGAGGTTCTCTGACTCCCAGGGTTCACCAGACCAGAAACAGGCCCACAGCTGGGTCTGGTTTTAGGTCTGGAGGTGAGATCCAGTCCTGCAGACCAGAAGTCAGAGTGGCTCTGATCAGGAAGACCAAGATCCAAACCAGGGTCAAGATCTTGGGGTTAAGAAGGTCAGACCTGATTCAGGGCCTGACAGATCCACAATCTACTGAGTTCCAGCTGGAACAGAAACCAGCCCTGAACAGACAGATCAGAACCCCATGCAAGGTTTGTCACAGAGACCCCAGGTCCAAGTCCCAGGTCAGATCCAGCTCCAGTTCTGTGGGGAGGATTCCTGAGACCAGGACCAGAAGGAGGAGAAAGATCCACCCGTCTGTATTCAGAGGGAGAGGTACAATCAATCGATCAGTCACTGATCATTTTAAAGTCTCTGACTGGCTCAATCCAGTGGTCTTCTCCTTCTATAGGTCAGCTGCGGCTGTCAATCATGGTGGAAGCAGGACAGCTCATCATTCACAGTAAGTGATTCAGCAACCAATCACAGGAGAATTTTAACAAACCAGTTACTGATTTGTGATCAGTAATTAATGATGTACAGGTAAATGTTCAGTTTCTGTCAGATTTGAGTCTCATAATAAATTAAATGCAGTGTTGAGGCTGTCGTTTTCAGCATCTGCATGAATGTTAAAATCACCCACTATAACTATTTTTTCTGAACTGAACACTAACTCAGATTAAAAAGTCTGAGAATTCAGAAACTCTGAGTAAGGGCCGGGTGGATGATGGATAACAGCAAATAAAACTGTTTTTGAGTTTTCCAGTTAGGGTGCACGAGGCTCAGAGTCAGGCTTTCAGATGAATTCTAACTCTGTCTGGGTCTTTGGCTAGAGATGAAGATTGCTGCCACTCCTCCTCCTCAGCCTGCGCCTTGAGGACCAGATTCAAATTTACAGTTTGTGTCCACATACATGAACAAATGGACAGTTTTCTCGTGAATATTTTTCGTTTTGCTCTGAGGCCAGCCTGAACCAGAATCGTGCTGGTGTCAGACTGCCACACTGTGGGTGATGATAGGAGGAGGAAGCTGCAGAGAAGCACGTGACTCTTCTTCCTGTCTCTGGATGCTTATGTTTAGTTTAATGAAAGCAGAACAGATGGCGTCTCTTCTGTCAGACCAGCTCTCTAATAATTGATCTATCATCAGCTGATCAGCCTGTTCTCTTCTGTCTCTGCAGTCCACGAGGCCGGAGGGCTGATGGGAAAATCCCACAGGTCATGTGACTCCTATGTGAAGGTGAGAATGTGATGTCAGTATGTTGATCAACAGCTGCTGCTGCAACCTAACCCTCCAAATATTGCTTATTTCTGTTTCTGTGTGTGTGTGTGTGTGTGTGTGTGTGTGTGTTCACAGCTGGCCCTGACCTCTGACCTCGACCACAGCATCAGGATGAAAACTCAGACAGTCCTGAACAACAAGAACCCAAAATATGAGCGCCGCTTCATGCTGTGAGTCACAAAAAGGTTTCAATGAGACAAACGTGTAGTGATGGCATTCGGCCTCTGGAGGGCAGCAGAGTTCAGCTCTGCTCTGAGAGTCTGCTGCTGGAGTTCATGTCCAGGGTCAGACTTGGTTTCTTTGAGGGCTTTGCTGGGATCCTTTCAGGGGCCAAACGTATGCAGGTTATTCACAAGACTGAATGTAATAAAAAATATCCTGACTTCTGTTATTTCCTGTTCAGATTTCTAAAACGCAGTCTGATCCACATCAAGGCCTCAACAAATCAAACATTCAGCACATTTTCTGTCCGTCACACCACTGAGTCAAAACAACACGATGATTCCTGATGAGCGTTTTAAAAGAAGGCTTCCACGCAGCCGACAGCCTGCTCCACGCATCGGAATACAACCGCCATCTGTGCAAACATGCCTCAAACGTGGATGGTGTCTCTGAAAATCCAAACTGGTCCCAGTATGACGGTAAAAACTGACCCGCAGATGCACAGATGCTGATGTGGTTTTCACAGACTGTAGAGGTCCAGTCAGACCAACGACTATCATTTATCCAGTTCAGGGTCACGGTGGGACCACCAGCCACGTTTGACCATACATTCATACAGAGCTTTGTTCCATACACGTTATCTACCAGTCACCAATTAACTTAATGAGCATGTCTTTGGACTGTGGGAGGAACCCGGAGAGAACCCACGCAAGTACAGGTAGAACATGCAAACCCCACACAGGAAGACCCTGCAACCCGGAGGACTTGAACTCAGGAGCTTCCTGTTGTGAGGCGACAGTGCTAATGTTCATGCCTTTGTTTTGACTCAATGTCCTCTCCACGCACACAGACTGATGATGCCGGCGGCCGGTTTTTAAATATAATTATAACCCTGTGATGTGGTCTGATCCATGTCTGGATCAGGTAGCTCTGTATCATAGGTTTCCTACTCTTTTCTTGGTCAAGAATGTTTGTTTAGTTCTTTTTGTTTTAACTGATATAAGAATCATCTGAAAAAGTTCTTGTACACAAACTTTCCCATGTTAGAACATCCAACAAGAACGTCCAGCAGACTGCGAGGTTTGAAGTCGGCACAACTTCCTTTAAGGAACTAAACGGGAGTTTTTCCTTCCCACTGTTGCCAAGTGCTTGCTCATAGGGGGTCGTCTGATTGTTGGGGTTTTCTGTCTTTTCTGTCTAATATTGTAGGGTCTTTACCCTAAAATATAAAGCGCCTTGAGGCGACTGTTGTTGTGATTTGGCGCTGTACAAATAAAATTGAATTGAATTGAATTAAACCAAAAACCAAGAGAAAGGACAGTCAGCCCCCCATTACATTCTGAGTTATTTCCTCTGCTACTCCAAATGATTTTTGTGCACAAAAAACTGTGCACAAAAACACTGATCTGAGAGAAAAGGTGTACCAGATTTAGCTTCCAGCTAATTTACACTTCAGGTACACAAAACATTAACCAAACTATAAAATACATACAAATACAATAATAAAATGGTATATACATGCAAATCCTAGAGATTCTCCAGCCCACCCCATCAACAAAACCCATCCACATTATAAAATGTTTGTTCATGCACATCAATACGCAGACTATCCCACAGACAGTCCCAGAGTATAAAGATCCGATTGAACGGGGTTAAAAATTATTTGATGAATCTTCGCGTGCCTCGCTTCTTGCACCCCTTTTTTCCTGCCTGATGAGGGAAGATGTAAATTACATGTTTTTAAATGGTCAGGGAGCTTGTACCGTTCATAATTAGATTTAAATGAAAAGCAGGCTCTGCAATCGTGGAGCTTCTTTGAGGCACTGACATCTGACCCCGAGTAGCTCGAAGCTCCTTTCAGAGGTGGAGGTGCACCACTATAAACTACCTAAAGAAAAAACCAAACCTGCCTTTTGAAGTCTGTTTCCTGTCCTGTGGAGGACCTACAGGGGGCCGGATTAAATGAGCGATCGACTTGATCCGGGCCACGGGCCTCAGGTTTGACATGTGGGTTTCACTGCATTTGTGTTTTCATTTTGTTCATGGTGTTTGTGTGCTTGTGCGTCTCAGGTGTGTTGGGGACGAGCTCCTCCTGAGCAGGTTGTTGGTTTCAGTGCTCAGACGACCAGCTGACAGCAGGTCAGTGATGATGCACTCTGAATGCTCACCTGTTTACACAACAGACTGAATATCGGCATATGTTGTAGTTCACACTCAGACCTGATGGTAGCAGTCTGGTTTATATATATTTTATATTTGGACAGTGAGACAGTTTTCTTATATTATCTGTTTAAAGTTCCAACTCTCAGCTTTAATTTGAGGTTATTCACATCCAGACCGGAGGAAGAGTTCAGCTACGTGTCCGTCTCTTTTTAACTCTTTCCCCCTTGGATGCCTGCTAGGAGTAACCCTTGTCTCTCTTTTCTGATGTCAGGGCTGCTTCCAGAACATCAGAAGTTAGTGAGGGTTATCTCTGTCTATACAGCTTACTAGAGCTACTATTGGAAAAACCCAGAACCTATTCTAATGGTCGTCAAACCACGTCTTTATTGATATATATACTGAGGTGTCAAAACTCATCATTAAGGGTACTGGAGAGGTTGTCAAATGTCATCTTTATGGGGGAAAGACCTAAAGCGACCACAAGTACCTGGACAGGTGTAAATTAATCCTTCATGATTTATTCATCAATTAATCAGAAAAGACCTGGACGTCCACAGGAGAAAATGGAGGGGGATGATCCCAGGATCCTTTCCCTTGTCACAACATCCAGCCAAGTGAAAAAGACTCTCCAGGAGGAAGATATCTCATTATTCAAGTGTAGCACAAAGAGAAGAATCACAGAGCAAATCCAGAGATTTCAGACCATCCATGAGCCTCAGGATCAGAAAAATTAGACTTTAAAAAGCTGTAAAACAGGCTGAGCAGCTCTGGAACTGCATTCTTTGGACTCATGAAACTAAGATCAGCAGGATGCAGCAGGATGAGGAAGAAAAAAGGATGGAGAAGGCATCAACATGTAAACACAGTGGAGGCAGAGTGATGACGGGCATGCTCGGCTGTTTCCTGTGACAGAAGAAGTGTGGAGTGTACAGGGAGATACTGTCTGCTCACATTCAGCCACATGCAAAGCTTCACGTAGAGGAACATTCAGAGAGCTGACATGAAGCTGATGGAGCTGCATTTCACTGCTGAAGACCAAACTAAAGGCAGAAAGAGCCACCAACAAACAACCAGCACAAAGGAGGAAACCATCCTGGGCTCAGGTCCAGGGCTCTGGTCTGCAGAGGATTCTCCACAGAGGGTTAAAAACCTGCTCTTTATTCACCAGCAGCTTCACCTGAGTCCTGAACACAGGAGACTGTGAACAGAAACAGTTGAAGGTCTTTACCATGGAAAGGATCCTGGGATCATCCCCCCTGTCCAGACCTTTTTACGCTGCTAAACTCAGCAGAGTGAAAACAGACTGAGGATTAAAAACAGGTAATCAAATGTTTAAACCTTCAAATTAAAGCTCAGAGTTTGAATTTAATTTTTTAATTTAATAAAAAAATTGGTTTTATTTTTTTTGTTATCTATTGATGTACAGTGTCGTCACTGTCCATGACCAAACTGTAAAGACTTGCTCTGACCTGAAGGTGGTGTTGTCTTACTTATCAGGTGTGTCTGTCTCCTCAGACGCAGTCAGCTGATTGGCTGTATGAGCTTCGGGATTGGCTCTCTCATCTCATCCTCTGAGGTCAGTTTCAACCAATCACAGCAGAGAATCCTGCACTGATTGTTTCCACACTTTATAACCTGCTGGCCCCACCCCCTCTATGATGGCAGCCCCTCACTGGTTGGTTCTACCTCTTGGGTGAGAAGTATGGGCGGAGCAAACACCTGAGAGTCACGTCACAGAAAAGTGGACCAATGAGGAGTTCTGAGGAGGAGGCAGCAGAGAGGGGAGCAATGATGAGAGGTGAGGATTGGCTCCTCCTTGGTCATGTGACCCTGCTTACAGATATTTTGAGGAAGGATGACTTTGAACTGTGAATCATGCAGAGCCCCTCGAGTCCAAGAGTCCAAGAATAAAAACAAAGAGCTGATCAGAATAAGTCACCTGTAAGGTGAATTTCTCTCATTTTAGTCGAGTTGTTTGTCGCATTTTTTTGGTTCTGGATATTCTGAACTTTTCGGAGCAGTTGCCATTGTTGTGTACTGTTACCATGGTTACTTGTCGCTGTAAAAGAACAGACTGCGTGTGCTCAGTAAACCTGAAGCTGCAGACTCTGAGGTGATCTTTAATGTCTTTCAGTATATTTGGTTCTGTGTGAGGTCACTTCCTGTTCAAAGGGAGTGCTTCCTTCCCACCAAGTGGATTGTCTGACTGTCGGGTTTTCTCCGATATTAGAAAGTTTGTACTTTACTACATAAAGCACCGGGAGCTGAAATGATGGCCTAACAGGATGGGCGTGATGAAGTGATGACATCTCTGAGCTCAAAGGTCAAAGGTCAGCTTCACTGTGTCATCATAATGTTCTTCAGCTCCATAATTCAGGAGCAGATTGAGAGCTCGTGGTTGGACATTAGATGGTCTCCACTGTGAGTCTGATGTTTGTCTTGATGGAAGCTCGATGTCTGCGACGGCGTGAACTCATTTTGTGGTGATGGCGCAGCGAGCAGCTGCTGCTGTGACGTATTCGTCCATATATGGATCCATACGTCCGTCTATTTATAGAGGGCTGAGAGAGAGGGGCGAGCGAGCAGATATAGATTAAAAGTGACTCCTGCTCTCTCACTCGCCCCCCGGGGGTCCACATGGTTACCATGGTGATGACAAGCAGCCCGCTAACCATGTGACCCTCACAATACCTCTGTGCTTATGTCCCTCGGCCCTCTCTCTCTCTCTCTCCCGCTCTGACATCACACTGAGAGCTGACACTCGTTCGCCTGGCCGAGCAGAGCGAGCGCGGGACCACAGAAGAAGAGAAATCAGATGAGTATCAGTTTGTTTCTCTGCAGCTTGCTGTAGCAGCTGTGCTTGCACTTCACCCACTGAGTGTGTCTGTTCTGTCACATGACACATTTTGTATGTCTGGAGTTAAACTCCTACAGAGTGGACCATCATCATCATCACAGTCCTGATTCTGATTCTGGTTTCTGAGCCTTGTTTTTGTTCATTCTTCCTGTTTTTTTTCTGGGCGTGCCTGTTTACCTGAAGTGTACCTGAGTTCTACCTGAAGACCGTGACTGGCTTTGTGTGGAACAAAGAACAGAAACTCACAAAACTCTTACCTGATCCTGGACTTTTTCAGTCTATCTTTCTGGGTCTGGTCTGACCTGGTCTGGTCTGGTTCTGGTCTGAGGACAGTTGAGATGTTCTGGAAGAACACTGCCTGGTCTTGGGATGATGCAGCAGGTGATGATGATGATGATGATGGTGGTTATCTGCTTGCAGCGGATCTTCGGAGGACTCCAGACTCAACCCCGGATTCTGACCTGAACCACGTTGTCGATACCGCCTCCACCAGTGCTGCCAGCACTAGCCTGACAAAGTCAGTCTCCACCACCAGCACCACTGAACCCAAAGACCTGACCTCCAGCCTTGACCCCACCAATGCCAACTACAGCAGCTATGTCTCCACGCTGTATGCCAACACCAACCAGCGTCAAACAAGCCCAGACAGCAGCGGCGCCCAGCGGATTATGGTGAGTCAGTGTACATGCTCACATGCCACAAAACATGTAACAAGACGAAGGTTAAGGAGTGATGATTGAAGTTTCTTCACGTGACTGCAGAGACCTGATGTTTCAAACTGTCACAGTCTTTATTTACAGGGTCCACGTCCCCTTCTGTTTCCTGAATGTTTGACAAACTGTGGCCGTAACAGGACTGTGGACAGAAAAGAGGGCATATTTTCCACAAAGTAGATTTTAAATCGATTTGTTGAGAGAGGTGTTTAAGGTGACCAATAAAAATGTAAAACAACTGGAAGGTGACATAAAGAACATTAAAGCTGACATTAGTCAGGTTTATCACAGTTACTTTGACAGGTCTGATCTACAGTGTTGAAAACAAGCAGCAACTTCCAGAGTAGCTGTAGTTCCTCTAACGTCCACCAGAGGCTCCAGCAGTGAGTCAGTCCCCATAGACTCCCATGTTAAAATGTCCAACTTTACAGCAGAAATAAACATGTTTACAGCCTGATACAAAAACTGTTTGGTCTCTGTAGCTAATTTCCCCCTTCAAAACAACTGTTTATAACTCACCTGTTTAAATTGTATTAAGGCTTAAAGTTTACATTATTAGGGGCGTGGCCTCTTTGACTGACAGGTGGATGGTGACACAGGTGGCTGTAGCTGCTAGCTGTCTGCTAGGCTTCACCTCAGCTAACTGGAGTCCCTGAACTGGACCTCTGGACCGTGTTTGTGCTGTTGGAGCCTTTTGGAGCATTTTTAATGCAGTTATCTGACCAATAATATGGCTGCTGTGTGGTTAAATGGACTAACAGACCGTCCAAGAATTCTGAGCTCCAGGTTTGGTGCTCAGTGAAATTCTAGGAATTTATTGGATGTTACTGAGCACTGATTAGCAGGTATCTGTGTCCCATACAGTCTGTGGATGCAGACTGATAACCAAGCTAGCTAGCATTAGCTGATAACTTAGCACTCCACTCTCTTGTCCAAATATGGTCACTTCTGGAAACAAAAATCAACATGCTTATGGCCATAAAAGCTTAAAATGTGACTTCATGTCCTGGTGGCTGTGTCCATATTTTATTTACAGCCTGTGTGTGAAACCACTTCTTCATGAGCCGTCTTATGAGTGCTGCTCAGGAGAAGATAAATGAGGTTAAAAAGAGGAATCACTGATGCTGATGGAGTCAGAGTGAGTGTGGTTATTCTGAGCCTCGTCCTCAGTGTCCTTCTGTTTGCTCTGTCAGAAAGCTGCTCAGAGGCTCTTCATGTGTTTTACTGTTTTTCTGTAAGGACTCATCAAACATTCACATGTGATGAATTATAGAGTGAAGCTGCTTCAGTGCTTCATGCAGCATATACACAGCACGACCGAGACGACCCGTTCTCTGACCCCGAACTCAGCACAAGGAAGGAAAACCAGAAAAATAAAGTCTAAGACTGGGTACAGTCATGCCCCCCTTTCATCTACAGTCCAAACTGAACTCGGACCCAGTTTCAGGGTTCAGAGGCCTGGGAAAACATTAATGAGTCACAGACCAGCCTGTGTGTGTGTGTGTGTGTGTGTGTGTGTGTGTGTGTGTTCAGGAAGTGTGTGCGTGTTATCGCAGCGACACATCCACTGTTTTTGTGTTTTGTGTGTGTGTGTGTGTGTGGGGGGGGGGGGGTTTCTTTTTTTTTTTTTTCCCCTGGTTGCC
>VUQI01008773.1:5582-24759 GCA_015106735.1 Paratilapia polleni | reverse complement strand
CTTTCGGGATAAGGAGCATATCCAGACACTGCTTGACTTGACAGCTAAGATACTGCGCAGGACCCTCAAGCTCCCAGGCCTCTGGTGAGAGGACCCGAGCTTGAAGGATGAAAAAAGACCGCCCGCAGGGCGAGTGGGGAATTTTTTTTTTTTTTTTTTATATATATATACTTCTGGTCCTATAGAAATCTATGAGACAATGGCCCTCAGCCCTGACCTCAGTAAACACCTTTCTGATGACTTATAGGCTCATTCACTTATTTCAGGTCATGTTATCTGAAACATAAAGTCCATTTTGTAAATTTTGGTCATTTGAAGTGTCAGAAAGGAGGACTGCCAGGATTTGCTCATTGGCTAATGGCTTGTGATTGACAAGACATTAGCCAATGAGTGTGCAATTTTCACAGTCAGATCCACCCTTAGCTCGTCATATCCGGTTTCCAATCACCAAGATGATGACAGCAAAAACTCCCATCTTGAGGCTTCAAAACAGGACTTCACAAACCAGTGGGTGACATCACAGTGGCTATGTCCATTTTTTATACTGTCTGAGGAGGCTCTAAGGGGCATGTGCTTAATGCAAGCTACTCTAGAATAAAAATAAAAAGCTACTTTCAGCTGCTCCCTTGTGACAAGGGGTTGCCACAGCGGGTAGCTGCGCATGTTTGCTTTGGCAGAGTTTTACACCCTTCCTGATACAACCCCAAAGAGGATTTGTGCCTCTGGTTGGAATAGAACCAGCAACCTTTCACTTGTCAAGCAAATGTGCAAACCACTACACTATGGAGCCACAACCAGAATCCAAGAATAAAAATATAGAACTGGAAATGAGGGATCACTTTAAGGATTTATTTGGTTTTGTAAATAGTCATTGTTTTTATGCTCAAATTGCTGCAGTAGTTTCTATTGTAGCTGTAGGGAAGCTTTGTGAGATCTTAAATTATCGTTTATGAATTTGCGACGTTTAATGTGCTTGTTTTTTCTATGTGGTCCTCAACCATATGCTGGTTACCTAAAGTGGCAAGCTTTGTAACCCCAGTCATAGAGGTGCAATAAGGTACTTTATTTAAGAGTTTAAAATGTAACTTAGGTATTTAAATTCAACCTTTGTGACAAAATGGAAGAATGATTGTGTTATTACCATGTTAGGAAAGAAGTGGTCATCATTTTTTATTATTAAAGTGAGTTTAGTTTGTTTTTTGGCTATTCTTTTGGATTTGGCTTCACAGCTATTTTCTTTTCCTATTGGCACTGGATTTCTTACACTTTCTAAAAGTTGGCAGACACATAAGTGAAAGATTCAGGTCTGGGATACCAGCTACTTGTTGCAGAAGTAGTTATCATACCAGCTAACAGCTACAGTAGCCCTTCCTCTCGTGTTTTGTGAAACAGACTTGGTATGAGGTCATAGCAGGTGACCCACTGCTGACTCATGACGTACTCCCGCTGTAATGCTGACTGCTTGGCCTGTTTCTCGAAGGCCATAATTTTAAGTTCTCCCTCATGGACTCATTTGATCTCTGCAGGAGGAGTGGAAAGGGAAAAGCACTGGTATTTTTATACCTGCGTTTTTTTTTAAAAAGCATTTTGCAAGCATGATGTCATTTCATATTTAAGCTCCAAATAATGAGAGAGCCTGGAGTGGCTGTGAGGCTCTAAATTAATACTATAAGGGAACTATTTTACGGCAACTTAACATTCCTGAAACATGAAAACATTTAAGAAGGTGGGACTTTAACTACCTTTTCTGAATGGAGATTTTGCAAGGAGATGTGAGATAGTCAGTTTGACGTATTACTGAGTTCTCACCATACTGATAACTGAACTATGTTCATGGCTATGTGTTATACGTGTGCAAAGATGTGTTCAAGACTCGAGAACATTTGAGCTTGTTCACTGCAGGCTGCCAGAGAGTTTCGTGTGGTAACCATAAATAGACAAAGCAGCTTTCATGTAATCTATATCACCACTGGGCAGACTATATACACACCTTTTTCCACCACTAGTTCTGCCACTTTCAAATCTGACCTACTGCAGATTATATACATGAACATGTTGAGATAACAGCAGTAAAACACTCTGATGGACGTCAGTGGTATTCTTCACTGGCATGTTAATGGCAGTTGTGACGAATGGAACTATCCTGTCTAAGCCTCAGTGGTAGCTCCGGCTCTCCACTGGCTTGGAGATAGAGTGTGAAGTTTCACCCAACAAGGTGAGACTTTTTTCTGCTTATTCGGGTTTAGGAGGCTCCTGACCTTGAGTGTTTATGACAGATAGTCCCAAAATTCACACATACCATCTTATCCAGTTACACATGTTTGCTTCCAACATGGACACATACCAGCTACTTCACATAGCTTTGATTTTGACATGTGCTTTTGTCATACAGTTAGATCCATAAGTATTTGGACAATGACAGTTTTGGGGTTTTTTTTGTTTTTTTGTTTTGTTTTGTTTTTTTGAAGTGTGATTGAAGGGCAGAGTTTCAGCTTTAATTCAAGTGGTTTAACAAAAGGATTACATTAACTATTTAGGAATTACAGCCATTTTTATATATAGTCCCCCAAATAGTTATGGACCTAACTGTCTCTAGGTTTTCTCTATAGTAGCAAATGAAAACTGGTGGTTGTGTCAGTTCAAGTTTTGGTGCCAGTGAGGCACCAGTTCTCCGTGCCAACATTTTGACAGGTTGGAGAACCAAATATTAGCACCATCAGAAGTTGTTAAAGAAGTTGAGAATATGCAGTTTGGATCTGTAAAAAAAATGGAAAATTTCTTGCACTAGCCTTTTCCATAGCCATGGGCGTTAGTGGGTCCAATACTGGGCCCAGCAACCTTGCTTTTTGGCACCAAAACCAGTCTTTTTTTTTTTTTTAATGGAAATGCATGGAACCAATACTAGATTGAAAGCAGCACCGCATCGATGGAGAAGGGGTTATAGACATCTAGTGTAAAACAAAGAAGTTACAACTTTTAATCCATAGGTTAAACATCTAATAATGTTAGCTTTGTGCATGAAACATACACAAAACCAAGAGGATTCTGGGCTTATTCACAGCACCATGTTGAAATCACATTTAGTTCTTAGTGGGTGAGTCTTTAAACACCATGAAAAAGGATTTGTCACTTTTTTTTTAACAAATAGACTGATTTATTGACCAAATATACGAAGGAACATATTTATTCTGCTTCAAGAATATGGGTAACCTAGATAGGGTCAATAAATCACCAACAAAATAACTATCAGTGTAGAAAGGGTTAAATAAGACATGAGAGGAGAGTGCAATGAGATTTGTAGGGAGTTATATAAGTGGATCAGTGACAGTTGAAGAAGTGGAATACCAGATTTAATATGAAGCATGTCTGTTGTGGACAAAGGCAGCAGTCATGCACGGCAGGAGGATGGTAATCCAAGACAAGTTCAACAGGAGGATGGGCAGAGGACGCTCCATAAATCTTAACTCTGTACTAAAGCCTCTCCTCCTCTTTTAATGTTAGCAGGCCTCTTTGACCTCATCGCAAACATGCACTCACTTACCATGATCATTAACCGAGTCTATCAAGCCTACAACAGTCAGAGACACATGAAGACTTAGGTTAAGCCTCAAATTCTTAAAAATTTCATGTCAAAGCTGACCAGCCATACTGGCAAATTTAGGAGAGGTTTAGGCATCATGAGATCTGCTGACAATAACAAGGACTTCATCATCTGCTCACACACTCAGGTGCTGTCTCTGTCTGTGCTCTCAGGTAAGGTTTGTAGTTTTTGAGTCATCCGGGCCTCGGGGTCTGTTCCACAGCTGGACTGTGAACAGTAAGCAGCGGGTTGCATTTCTCTGTTCACCTGTTAAATGACTCTCTGCTATTCATCATGCTTGATAAGGCATGGCCATTAGATTCATCTTACAGTAATCTGCCTTTTGATGAGATATTTTAGGCTGTTATTTTTCCTGGATGTTGGATTCCTGTGTGGCTGCCAAAGAGCTGTGTTTGAAGTTGAGCCTGATTCAATTATGGATCGCCGACAATATTGAAGTGGTGGAATTTAGTGCGTGCTGTTATAAGAGTTTGTGCATCTCGAGTGTTATTATGTGTACAGATACAGCTGCAGACTCTGCTGGTGCTTTAAT
This sequence comes from Paratilapia polleni, assembly GCA_015106735.1. Taxonomy (NCBI): domain Eukaryota; kingdom Metazoa; phylum Chordata; class Actinopteri; order Cichliformes; family Cichlidae; genus Paratilapia; species Paratilapia polleni. The sequence continues at coordinate 20,626 of VUQI01008773.1, read as the reverse complement.
CTCTTAAATGTGTGTACATGTATTGTCCACTTGGCAGTGTATTGTGTGAAGAGCAGAGTCTGTGCAGGGATAGTTGTTTTACGAGCAGACAAGAAGTCAAATGGGACTCATAAAAACAAGCTCAAGTCTTCCTTCCCATGTACATGTGACAGGATAACAGCTGTGCGAATGTTAAACTGTCTTACACAGAAACTCAAGATATGCATCTTCGTTCCTTCGTCTCTCTATGTTTGTCTTTTGCCTGTGACATGAATAAAATATCCCTGCCTCTCCACCCTGTTCAGTTTAGTGCTGAGGCTGATATCATGGGGAGCGACAGTTGGAGTGGGGGGTCTGCAGGATTTGGTTTCATATGAGGGGAAAGGGGAGGTGGAAAAGAGGAAGATGTTTAATGTCGGGTTCATGTGTGCCTGATGTGAGCTCAGATCTAAGTCCATAAATTCGGCGGGAGGAGAGGAGGTCGCAGAGTTCATTCAGACCATGACTACAAAAACTTCAGCCTTTGGCTCTGTTGGCATATGTCTTCCAGTCTTTTTCAGTTTTCAACACAGCAGAATTGCAGGGTGTTACTGTGTTCAGTTCTGACTAATGTGCATCCAGTTTGTGAACTATCTTATCAGCTTTCCTCATACTTCCACCCTCAGAGAGTGTCTCGGGGTGGCTAAGAATTGGCTTCAGAGCTGTAAATATTCATGTATACTGATACTGAGGTGCATTACTCGCTGGTCTGTCATGGAAGCAGATGTTCTTGTATGTTTGCATGTTTGTGGCAAGGTCGTGGGTGGCTGGAAAAAGGGAGGTTTGTTTTTTTCTTGTATATTTACTTCTGTTGGTCTACAGATGGCCAGAAGTTTGCTGCTTCCTTTGTATAAAAACTCTTGAGTCAAAAATGGCTCCTAATTTTTGTAATAACAGGAAGATGACAACAACAACAGGAAAGACAAAAAGCTATCAAAATTAGTTACTCTCTTGAAAGATCAGTCAGTAAGTCAGTGATTCCTAACCAGTACCACAGGGTGTATTTTTGAAAAAGCCAGGGGGTACATGGACAAATTCAGTCAACTAATCTGAAAAAATGTAATTTTTGAATTTAGTTGATCTGAACACGTTTAACAAAGAAATAAAAGATTTGAATAATTAACTTAATGTAATGGAGAACCAGAAGTAATAGACATCCAAAATAAACAAATATTTAAATAGAAGATAGTAAGTTTAAGCAGCTCTGAAATAAATAACTAACATTATGAAAGAGAAGTTTGACAATATTAGCTAAAAGTCTGGGTTATAGACAGTATAAAAGATGGACATAGCCATTGTGATGTCTCCCATTGGTTTTGTACTAGGCATTTTGAAGTTTAAATGTTAGCTTTTTGTCCATCACAGTGTTGTTTCTTTGGAGCCAGAAGTGATCATTTGATTGAAAGGGTGGAGTGTTAAGTTATAAGCTAACGGTAACAAGCTTTGTTTGCAAGCTACATTCATATATAGAGGTGCAACGCTCAGACACAGAAAACTCACCAAAACTGAAACACAAACTTCTTGGATGGCCTGTACCTCTCAGCAAGTCATAGTGTTAGACAGATATTAAATTAAAAAATTTACAAAAGTCACCAGCAGCACAAGTTTACGTCAGTGACTCCAATTAGTGGAAATGAGACCCTGTAGAGATGCCGATCATCTCCAGCTGCCTGTGACAGCACACCTGTTGGCCACACCTCTAACTTCAGTATCCAGGTGGATGAGTTCTAAAAAGAAATTCAACCCCTCTTCCACATAGGTCAGAGCCTCTTTTTTTTTTTTTTTTTTTTTTTTTTTATTTAAATTTTTATTTTTTTTTTTTTTTTTTTTTTTTTTTTTTTTTTTAGAACAACCTTGTTTTTATGTCTTACACTGGTGTTACATGTTCTTAGACTTCATTTTTGGTTAGTTAAGCTTGAGGGTTTTTTTCTTAATTACAGATTGATCCCAGGGGATTTTCCTAGGAGTCAGAAATTGCTGCTTTAAAGAGGAAGACCAGCAGAGAGCCTCAATGCCTTGAAATCTTGTCACTGAAACATTCCTCAGAGATTAGTCTAAGTTGTGAGGCAAGGTTGGTTGTTTTTGTGACTGCTGTGTGCATCTGCTGTCTGCTGGAAACACCATGTACCCTGTGAAGTACGGTGAAAGAACGCATTGATCTCAGTGACTATACAGCACAGGAGGAAAGCCCAGGGAGTAGGCATCCTGCTGAGAGCAACCTTTAGCTGCACTGAATCAGAGCTAGGCATCCTCTTATATACTTAGAACTTTATCCTTTGAATCAGTGTATGTAGACAGTACATACCGATGTAACAAACTTAGTGTTAGAGTGTTTTTAGTCCCGAATTACATTGGATAATGGAATATTTATATGCAGTGAGTCTTTACAAACACATTTTAACAGCATTTTTTTTTTTTAAATCAGGCCAGACATCTTTTTTTTTTTTTTTTTTTTCAAATAGCTATCTGTTCTCCACAGAGATATGCTTTGCGCAGTGCAGATTCCACTTTTAATTTTGACAGCTGACAGCACAAGATCACATAAGCAGATCTCATAATTATGAAAAGAAACCTCTCTTTTTTGAAGAAAAAAGTTTAAATTTGAGACAGTTATTGCAAGACTTGAGTTTTACAATATATATAGTTTTTGATCCTTCCTTTCTTCCAAAATGAAAGAAGCTGTCTGTTACACAACTAAAAGATAGATGAAAACCATACAGAAAAAACACAAAAGTTATATTGGCTGTCAGTGTAGAACATCTCCTTTCCTGCACATATCCACAATACCCTGTATTTGTGTGATTTAAAATGGAACAATGCAGCAATAGTTCAGCAAACATAGTTTTATGAAGTGAGACTTTTGTTATGGCTAAATTTGTGTATTCAGTGTCAAACATGAAAATCCACTTCCTGAAGTCGGCTAAGAATTTGACACATTCAGCATTTTGTTGTCCTACAGCTTTCCTTCCCATCTGTAATCTGCTGGAGAAACATAAAAGATTGCTGTGGCTGCATTTTCTGTAGAATATTTCCAGCTCTTTTGCAAATGATTTTTGGGTCATGTTGGGGATTTTTTTAAAAATTTAATCCAAACATTAAAGAATACAGTGCCTTTGTTGTTTAGATGCATTGATTTGATCTGTAACGTAGGTGTTAAAATAGGTCAGTGAAATTGTTTTAACATTGCTGCAATAAAAAGGGGCTTTATTATTTCAGTGAATGAAAACAGGCCTGAAAGTTTAACAATACACCAAACATTAAGTTAATTTATAGCTTTATATTAAAAAAACTGTTTGCACTTGACACTTGTAGCAATCCACAACCACTGTTGTATCTGTTTGACCCTGTAATAACTGTTGACTCCTGAGGAACACATCAGATCCCCTTCTCTTTCATCTTTAGTCACACCATCTCTAATATTAAGTAATTATTTCCATTCACAACTTCCTCCTCACTATGGCAGGGATACAACAGCTGAGGTAGGCGATTGCACGCACATTTGGTAATACCGTTGGAGCAGTCAGCCTTTGAAGTACCCACCTGCTTTCCATTAATTTCATTTTCATTCAAAGAGAGTCATCAGGCACCTGCACTCTGTTCTTGGCTCAATATCAGATACCAGGAGACAGAAACAATGAAAATGCCTTCAATCATAGGATCACTTAAAATTTGTTTTTTCTTCCTTGCTCAACATCAAAATGAACTTGTGATCCTGCTGTTAAAAAGACTCATACTGATTGACTGTTTGATCTTAAATGTGCTGTAACAAGGTATTATTTTCCTTGGAAAACACTTCTGTTTTATAGTGCCATTAGAACTGGGGTGGTTTTTGTAAATGTGTTCACACAACAACAACACTCAGTTATGAGGTCCTAAAAGCATGTTGTGAGTGTTTGTAATCTAAAGTGCAACATCACAAGATACAGTAAAAGCTAATAAAGCCAGCAGCTAGACGTTCAGAATCTTTTTAAACATTACCTGCCTCAATATGAATTTTATAGCAGAGCATATAATTTTGTACATGCCAATGTGAAGCCCCCTAGTGTTTTATATAGTATTCTTATTTTACATAAGACAAATCTCTCCTCTAACTCACTGTCCATATGAAGATTTAAAATGCCAAGGTAGTTTTGACAGATCCTAGTTGGATTGTTTTGGATGCTTAATTTTTCTGAAATTTGTATGAACACATATTGAAAAACCTCATCTGTAATTAAGACAAAAGATCCACAGAACCTTATAAATACAGTCTACCTAAGGCCTCAGTCACATAGGCCTAGAGACCTGTCGGCGACCATCTGGCAACCACCAGTCACAAGGGGAAAATGTGCATTCCACAACCGGTTGTGAGTGGTTGCTGGAGGTTGCTGGCAGTCGCTGCAAAATCGAATGCTAAAGCCCCATTCATGTAGACCTAGAGACTGGTCAGTCACCCCATGGTAACCATCGGTTGCTAGGGAAAAATGTGTATTCCATGACTGGTTGGCAAGTTCTTGCTAGAGGTTGCAGGCAGTTGTTAGTGTGAAACTGGTCGCAAAGAGGTATATGGTGCTGCACAGAAAACCTCCAAGCAATTATTTTGGTCACTAGAGGGTTGTCGCGGTCGCCAGTAGTTTGCTGACTTGTCTGCAAACACTCGTAAACCACTCACCAAGCGGTAGTGAAACTGTGAAGTGCAACGTAAACCGGAAATGGTGACCATTCGCCTTCAAAGTAAAAGGTAAGCCTTTTGAAATATCTTATTTGTAGTGGTAAGGTACAACTATTACTTTGAAACTGAATGTTGTCTGTTTCCGGTTTGCATCGCTGTTTTTCAAGCTTCACTACAGCTTGGAGAGTAAATGGCGAGTGTTTGCAGACGCATCTGCGTCTTTCATGCAAACTACGGGCAACCACGGCAATCTGCCAGCGACCAAAGCAATCACAAGGAGGTTTTTGGTCCAGCACCCTCTTTGCAACTGATTTCACCTGGCAACAAACAGCAACCTCCAGAAGCCACTCGCTAACTGGTCAGGGAATACACATTGTTCCCCAGCAACCCGAGGATGGCAGGGGGTCTCTAGGCCTTTGTGACTGAGCCCTAAGTGGGGAAATTCTATAGTCTTTCTGTGCCATTGAAATATTGCAGTGAAAATCAGGGGGTAAGGACGGATGAGCGAGGACAAAAAGAGTTAATTGCAGGTACATTGCACTGACAGCGTTTGTCCTCTCAACAATAAGTCTGATGTGACTGATGTCAAACTGTGGTTGAGGATAAGGAACAAGGAGCTGTATGGGGATATCTGTACTTGTTTAGTATCAATAAGTATGATTGATTTAAAAAAACAAAACAGGCAATTAAGCAAAGCACAGAAGTGCATATACTATATACAGTAACTGGCTCATACAGCCAGACACAGATAATACAACAAATAGATGGATAGTTTGCATCTGAAGATCCCAACTCTTTAGTGATCCTCTCACAGTCCTTCAGTAAATAAGCCTGAGTCATGAGCACTTTCACTTCCTTTGCCACCATGCAAATGTCCGGAAGGAGATAGATGTTTTCACTATTCACACATTGTGTGTGAGCTCACAGGGGTATTAATCTGCTCATCTACTCTGTCTGTTTAGATGCGAGTTCATGACCTGTAACCCTCGTTTCGGATGCAGAGTCTAATCTGAGTTTGGGTCCCCTACGACAGTGGCCTTTTGCACACACCGCTCAACCTCGAGGGAAGGACACAGAGGCAACACACAATCTAAATCAGAGATTATAATGCAAACAGCCCTGTGGGGCTCACTAATGACTAAGGTGAGCCTGAGATGCAGCTTCAACTCTGGTTTAGAATATCAATTAGGTCTCTCAGGGACGTGGAGATGGAAGGAAGTGACTGGCATAGTAAGCGCCTACCACTTGTCTGTGGGCACCACTAGCACACGCTCTGCAACACAACGACTGCCAGGAGATATCGAGCAAAAAGGAAAAGAGGGAAAACAAAGTCAAGAATTGTAAGGTGGTGTGGTTGGGGGAAAGTGATGCAAGAGGGTGAATTCCATTGTCATGCGTTTTCCAAAGAAAGAGGAGCCTGTAAATTTGTTCGAGCAGCCTATTCAATTAGCTCCAGACATCCACAGCTGGTCCCCAGTGAATCATGTCCACAGATGTGTTGTGTGCTGTTGTCTCCACACCCCAGAGAAGTACCCTTCCTCTGCTCTCTCCCTTTCCTTCTCTCAACTCTCTCCTCCCCTCTTTGTTACATTCTCTCGACAGCAAGGTACTGGTAATCAGATGCTGGCTGAGCTGGTATATACAGAGCACAGGCAACAGGCTGAATCTGAAATCATCTCACACCTCCGGTTGATATTGTTCAAGGAGAAAGAGTCATCCCTGGCCCTCCTCTCTGTAGACACAAAGGCAGGCACACTCAAACACACCCACATTCAGAGCAATGTAAAAAAAATTATGGAAAACCCAGTGTTTACTGGATTCATGAAGATGTGGTGTGTTGTAGGGCAGCATAATATCATTAATGTAATGAGAACAGACTATGATTTGAAGCAACAAGCTTCAGATATAAGTTAAAAAAAAAAACAAAAAAATGTAAGCTTCTCATTTGTAGCCTGCAAGCCTTTCACTTTGGCTGACATGACAAAAGCTTCTATCAGGTACAGTATTATTAGCTATAGTGCTGTCAAAAACTATTGATGATTTTTTTTCCTATACTAACCTGTGTCAGGTCTTCAGAGGCAATATGAGTAAACACAGAATACAAGTTTTAAATGACAATTGTGAACTTATCTAATACCTAATTCACTAATGTGAAAAGTAATCACATTACTGTACCTAATAGCCTGTTGTGCCATCTTCAGTGGAAAAGTTTTAACAAAATGCTTCTGATAAGTGGAGCTAAGTCTCCAATATCGCTGTGGTAAAATATCTCTTTGCAGCTTCAGGGCTTTAGCGCTGGAGGGTTTGTGAGCATGAACTGTTCATTTTGCATCAAACACAGCCTCTCAGTGAAGTTCAGGTTCAGACTTTGACAAGGCCACTTCAATTTATGTTTCCCTCAACTGTCACCTTGGCCCTGAAGCAGCAAAGCATTCCCACAACATTACAGCATCCAAAGCATCCATGCTTGACTGAAAGTATAATACTTTGTTGTGTCCATATGTTTTGTGTTTGGTTTTCAGCAGATGTTACAGTAGCTCCTGGTTTCCAGGAAGTTCTACTTCACACTCATCAGTCCAAAGTATATTCTACCAAAACGTTAGTGGGTAATTAAGGTATGTTGTGGCCAAGTTCAGCCTTAATTTTCACCTCAGTTGAGAGGGATTTTCATTTCAGCACTCTCACATAGATGCCATTTTGCCCTGTGTATTGGTGTGACAGGCCTGGATTTTCTACTTTCCATGGATCTTTTGTGACTTCCTGGATGAGTTGTTGACTTGCTCTTGGAGGAATTTCAGAAGGTTGGCCACTTCTTAGAAGGTTCATTATTGTTACAAGTATTCTCCCTTTGTAGATAATGTCAGGCCCAGGCTACTTCTAAGGTCCAGATCCTGATAAGACTGGTGTATTTCAATCACTTTCTTCATCTCTTGGATATTCTTTTGATTTTTTTTTTTTTTTGACAGTGTGGTAGTGGTAAGACCTTTTAGTCAACTCCATGCTTTTGAACATGGTGTATTGAAGCACTGATTTAATTTAACAGAAACATCAGTCATCAGGCCTGGATATGTCTAGGTACAGCTCATACCTTCTCACATCAGTTGATAGCAGATTAGCTATAAATACAATTTCAAACTTTTTTTGTTTCCTGTGTCCACAGGCCTACATTTTTTTTTTTTAAACGATACAACACATATAATATACAAACAAAAATAGAAGACATACACTTTTACCCGTAATATTATCAATTAACAGTACTCCAACGTGTGGCCTAGGACGTAACACTAGTTTGAGTAGGAAGCTAGCTAGCTAGACAAAAAACAATGTAATGTGCAAACACTTAAATGCAAAAAACGTGAATTGGGATCTTCAATTTTATGTTGACAATGTTAAGGTTTCTGCTTCTGGTCACGCCACCTATCAACTTATACTATCCTGTACTGTGTGAATGTTTAACATGAATTATAAACATGTATGTAAAATTACTGTATTGTGTTACATCAAATGTGTCTGAAAAGCAGAAAAATTAAATTCCAAATAAAATTTCAACTTATTATTTCTTCCTGCCTGAAGTATATTTTTATCTGAATAAAGTTTTATTTTTTGCATCAGTACAGTGTCTCCGCTACCTTCTCTCTTCCACTCCTACCTCACCCAGACAGAGTGATTGATCTGATACGCCATTGAGTCAGATTACATTATGCAGTTCTCACTGATAAGAGAATAGCGAAACAACTATTTTCTTTCCCCTTATCTCCTCCAAGAGGCTGTGTTTCTAAAAGGAGAACTAGCCTCCCTGGCCAGATATCATTATTCATTTTGATCCAAGGCTTTCAGTACACTGATTACATTTTATAGGCACACAAATTTCACACGAGTGGTCAGCACTAAGGCTATTGCTCTCGTTTTCCCCCTGAAGAATATAATCCAAAATATCACAAAAACTTGGTTTATGTGACTGCTCAAAAATTTGAAGCATCCTAATCATTGCAGTCAGGTGTTGAATGTGGAGCTTCTTCCTGAAATTCCACCTTTAAGACCTTGTCTTGCTTAAATAACAAGTTAGGACATTGGGTGTGGGAATTTGAGCTTCAGTGCACCTCTCATCCTTTGGGAAGCACACAAATTCTTCTCCTGCCACTCCCCAGAACGGCTGAAGACATCTCTTGTCTATTATTCTGACTTCATTACAGCAGGGTGTTCAACTTCTCCACAAACACAAGCCACAACTGAGAGTAATCTACTGTATACAGTAAAATTACCACATAATATAAGACAAATTTCTCATTGATTTAAAACTGAAACATGTGGAATCAATCTTAAACTAATAGATGCAGAATAGTCCCAGCAGTATGACAAAATATCTCTGTTACATATGAGTTCAATGTTTAAGTATTTTTTAAACATTTATTTATCCTGGGAGGGTTGTGTAATAATGTCCTGCCTCACGGTCACATGCAGTGTCACATGTCTAAACACTGCTCAGTTCTCCACTGTCCCCTTCTGTTTCAGGGGTTAGGTGTCTTGTTCAAGAACACAGAAGTTACAGCACGGGTGTGTTTTTCATGTAATAAGTATTTCACAAAGCATTTCACACTGCCTTGGCCCAGTGGAATGGCAGAGTATTTCTGTAATGCATGCTGCTGTGTGGGGTCAGTGCCAAAAGTGCTTCAGACGAAGAAAGAGAGCGAGAGTGCTGTGCAAACCTACTGCAGAGGCCAAGCCAATAAAATGACTGGAATATTTGCTCTGGGATGCCTGATTTAGTGTTCTGGCATTTTGGATTAAGATGGGCAGGTTAAAACACTTCCCAGGCATTTCCTGATGATTACACTGTAGGCAGATATATGTTGGCTGCCAGACAGACCCAATCACACGACCTGATAGAGGCGAAGACGTGAGGTCACGTTCTCTCCTCCTTTGTCTCGCTTTGTATTGGATCCCAAGGAAGACGCCCATGTACTTATTTTCTGTAACTGACACTGGGCATGGTTGTTTAAAATATTTGCAGACTTAGATGGTGCAGTCAAAGTTGTGAATTACATAGAAGTATATAATAGACTTTCTGAACGCCTTCATGTTATGTATGACACTATAATAGCTCTTGTCAAAACCTCCAGTATGAAACATTGGGCTTTAGACAAAAGCGTATGGATGGAGAAACAGGATGTCGATAACCTGGTTGCTCATTGTCCAATGATGGTTTCATGTTTCTACCCATTAGTGGTAGGGGCAAATGTACCTCAGCATTAACAGTCTTGCAGTCTCATGTAAACCCAAAAGGACATCAACAAATGACTGCCCCCTTGTGGGTCTCCTTATGGGCAAATTCATAACAAGACCACTACTCCCCCTTTACATTTTCCATAGATGTTTGACAGGGTAAAATGTCTGAACAACATATATTTCAAGCATTTTAAAATGCCAAAATAGCATCTTTTATTACTAAGTGTTACCTTCACCTGTCAACACATATCCTCTTATAATCCTCACTCATTTACAGTATTTATCCTGTTTGTGTCACCTGTAGTCAAAGATAGGAAAATCTGCTTTGTTATCATGAAAATAATCACACATAAGTAATAGAACAGCTAGCATTATTCTCATTTTAAAATCCTGCCAATGCAGAAGTCTTATCTATTGCTAGATATTATAAATTGCACTGCATGTTTATGGCCAATAAGCTCACACTTTTCCTTTGTTGGTAAAAGATAAGCACATAGCTATGATAGGGTGATAGTATGCTGCCTTAATGTGGTTCCTCTGGAGGTGAGAGTGACAGTACACACTGAGGATTTTTAGTGTCGCTGAACCCTCTGATTTTATGTGTTAGCTACTAAATGTAGTTTACAGTTTACTACTGTATGTAAACACCTCAGCATGGAGATGGTGTGCTACTTAAGCACCTCTCAACACCTTTATGGTTAAAGTTTTATTGTGTATGAGCTTCCCTTGGCAGGCATAATAGCCCTGGAATGCTGACTTGGGATTTGCTTTGCCAGACCTTTCCTCTCTTGTTAACCATTTTGAGTCCAGGTCTCAAATACACTGCAGTTTCAGTCTTTAAAGTGATTCTGTTTTAACACGAACAGCTCCCGTGATTCACATCTAGGTAAATTATTTGGTGTTTTGAAATGTGAATTTTAAAGCTTTTATGAAAAAAATTGTCATAATGATAAATGCTTTTAGAAACTACAGACTCTATGATTCATCCAAGAGACAGAATTTCAATTTAAAATTTGCCTGTAGCTTTGATAAATTCACTTGTGTGCTGCGTTTGTGCAAAATCAAGATTCTTTGTGCATCTTTGGTGCACCCTTTGTAGGAAGCAGGAATCATTAACCAAATAATAAATATACGTACAGAGAAATAAACGACAGGAATAGCTTATTATTCTTGTCACGGTGCACTTCTTCAGTCTTTATCAAGCTGCAACCTCCCACCCCTGTTTTCCAATACTATACCCTTTACCTTGTTCACCGCAAGCGGCTGGATTCTCCTCTTCTTGCAAGATAAGCAGACTGCCCTTTCTTCACTGGGGAAATGCGGGAATAAAAATGCAGGATTTGTCCTCTGCATTACGAAAAAGAAAAAAAAAATGAAAAATTAAATAAATAAAACATAAACAGGACCCTGGCTCCTTGTCCCACAGCTGAAAATGTCACCCTGGCCCTGCAATAAATCACATGGGGTTGTGATGTGTTTACTTATTACAGTGAGGTGCATCGCTGTCATCCACACTCTTATTTACTCCCTTGGCCCTCTGCACGCCCCCCAAACACACTTCCATTTCTCCTTATCACTCTCTCTCTGCTATAGCTCACCTTTTCTGTCTTTCTGTATTCACTGTGTATTAATCCCTGCACACATATGATCCATAATATGTTTTTAAATGACACACACATCCTAAAATTCGTTCTGAAAAAGGCTTATTAAAAAATGAAAATACTTTCAAACACTAGACACTAAAATTGCTCATTCTTTACCTACAATGGTCCAATGAGGATTGACTGTCATTAAGAATGGTGCCGTCTCTGTTTAAGTGTTTTAACATGTTGGTACCAGACACCAAAACCAATTCACAGTAGAGAGAGAATTAAGCACACTCACTTTATCCAACAATAAAAGCTCTTGTCAGTGGAACACAAAACAAAATGGGTAGTAATAAGAACAAAGTTACATTTCCATGAGAGCAAAATCTTTTAAAACTTCACTTTGTTTCACAGAATAATGTTAGAGGTTACATAACACCATAAATGGCAAACACAGCTTTCTCAGTCTCTCATTAGCCTTACTGCACTGGTTGTCCCACAGTGCATCGTGTAAAATAACAGCTAATGCTTTCTCCTGCTGAGCTGTCTTTAAGCAAGGCATCTAGCATTCTGCTGAAGGTGCTCAGTGGTCAATATTCATTTGATGAATGTAAGATGTGGCACTCTGCTGCTTTGCAAATTATTTTCCATGGCAAGAAAAAACAAAAGACTGCATTGTTTGTGTAACTTCCGTTTACTCCAAGGGGGTTCCCAGGGGTTAAGGTAGGGCAACGAAAAAAGCGAGTCATGAAAGTGGCAGGAGTTTGATAAGAGCAACTGTAGGCAATTACAGTTCAGCAGCTCACCAGAGAATTGGAGGCTGTAACCTACTGTTAGGACAGAGACATCAGTAAATCCATGGTGACGGGCAATGCTGCCTGATCTGTGATTTGCTATTACTCACTTTTAAATCAAAATTTTTCTCCAGTCCCTTGAAACACTAGTAACCTCCTTGAGCTTTGGTAATATACTTTCAGTCCTATCAGCAATTTTAGCTTTGTACTTTTTCTAAAATTTATTTAATCAAAATATTCATACATCAATCTGAAGGTGAAAGCAGCTCCCTCTACCCTCAAACAACAGGTAATTTAATGGAATTTAATCTGTCACACTCTGATCCCTATGGAGGAATCTCCATGTAAACACGAGTGGATATTTTTGTATGTTAGTGTGGATGTGTACGAACACTATCATCCCTCTCCATTTTAACTTGCTATAGGCCTCATGCACTCCCTCCATCTCATTTCATTGTGGATTAGTCATAGCTGCTGTTACTGAAAGATGTTGCAATAATGAGCGAATGTGATACAGATTTATATATATATATATATATATATATATATTCCCTCTTGCATTTTCAGATTTTGCATATAGTAAGATGGTTCTAAAGACGCCAGTCCTTTCACATGTTCCATACAAAACTTATATCCATGGAAAAGGTTATTCTCATTTACATTGGATTCTAGCAAATATATGGCTATAAAGCTTTAAATGCTTTATTTGTCTGTAACAGGGACATCTGCAATGCCTTTATGGATCTCACATAGAAGAAAAAGAGGCAGGTGAGCTAAATAAGACAAAGTTGGTAATTTGGTGAGTCACTGCTAAACTTAGATGGAGGGAGGTAGGGGGGCTGGTACCTACCCCAGCTGACACTGGGCAAGACCTGGGGTAAACCCTGGACAGATTGCCAGTCCATCACAAGACGGAATACGACAGAGAGGCAGACAACCATTCACACTGACATCCACACTTAAGGTCAGTTTAGAATCACCAATTAACCTAACAAGCATGTGTTTGGACAGTAGGAGGAAACTGGAGTACCTGGAGGAAACCCATGCAGGCACAGGGAGAACATTCACATCCCTGAGCATTCTTGCGGTTGTCTAAGGTGATCTGATGAGAAATTACAATGATAACTATTTGGGTGCTTCTAGTTTACCTGGAGTGACGCATACCTTTAACCTATGAAGACCATATGGTTAATATATGGTTACTGTAGCCATTTAGGTCATTTACTGAATCCTTTAACAAGAATTTGCAGTCTCTCTGCTTGCAGAAGGTTTTAAAGAGTGAGTGAACTCATGAAATAATAGGATACTTAACTCAGTGAAGCGCAAAAGCTTCAATATGTGCAATTAAAGCAAGGCAACACTCATTTTTCAATGCAGTCATGCCTATCAAATTGATCACGCCTTTTTCAATTTTGCACATATTTCATAATTCTTGCCTGTTCCCACATATATAAAACAGATGGGTCAGCAGTTTCTATTTGTGTACCTTTCCTGTCTTGTGCTTGGTGTTTTTAGATTATGATGTAGTGCTGCCAGCAGATGAGAGATTGGAGAAGTGGAGCAGGGACCTCAGCACTGCTCAGTGGTTACACTGTGTGTCAGCAAGACACCACAAATGCCCAGCACACACAAACCTGTCTTTTAGACAATGCCTTGTCAAGAGGAAGGTCCAATGAGTGCGGAAGGTAGACAAATTACACATCACTGCTGACAAAGGAGCAGCAGAGAAGGAGAACAGCAATGTGGTTCCCTGAACCTGGATTTGTCTCCTATGACTAATGATACTGGCCGATAAGGGATCATACATGTCATCAGTGTTCAAATGCCTTATATCCAGTCCCTGAAAGGACTGTTATGTTTCCTTTTGCCCCTGGCCCTCTCCCCTGGGTGGTCATTAGTGGTGGTTAAAATACCCTTCACCTATCCACCAGTAGATGGCGTGGATGATCTGACTGTTTTGCCAGAGGTAGTGACTAAAGATGGAGGCTCTCTGCCTTCTCTGACTGTCTTCATAATGATGTTGCTGAGTTACATAAGAGTGCAGTATCTCTCAGCAGGCTCTCCATAAGAAATTATGCGTTAGATCTCAACCCAAACTCCCTGCTTTTATTTCTTTTTGTTCCTGGGCAGAGCTGTGAGCAGAGAGCCACCAAAAGGCATTTTTTCCTCCCTTTGCCGAGTGATAGAGAAATTCTGCTTTGATCACTGACCTAATTAATGAAGCAATTGATGAATGTAAATACCAGATTAGTTATGCAAATGATCACAGCACAGAAAAAAAAGAAGGAAAATGCATTGCCCCCATTAGGAAGTTCTGAGGGTGCAGAAATTATGAATGCATGAGGCAACATCTTGTTCATGATAAAGTTAAAAAACACTGATAAACAAAAATAAAGCTGAGACTGTGGCAGAAGGGTTTTAGGGTCGAAGCAATTTCAATGATGATGCATGATGAGAGCCATTGTGCACCCTTCCTATTCTAAGCATAAATCGATATTATTAAGACAATCTCTGCTATTTTTAGCCCCGTATTGGGCAAGTTTTTAGTTTAGATTGGCACTCATGACAGGTAGGAACTATTTAGCATTGCTGACGTGAGTCTAACTATGAGCAAAGATTGCTGCACACTAATTACTTTATTTATACACATTTGACTGACATTTAATTAATTATATGACAGACCACAGAATTACCACCAAAACAACACTGTGATCTACTCTACAGTGATCAGCCACAACATTAAAACCACATCAAGTACATGATACTGAT
>VUQI01008766.1:12586-24274 GCA_015106735.1 Paratilapia polleni | reverse complement strand
CAAGCACTTAGCATTGGGAGTGGGAAGGAAAAACTCCCTTTTAACAGGAAGAAACCTCCGGCAGAACCAGGCTCAGGGAGGGGCAGCCATCTGCCGCGACCGGTTGGGGATGAGGGGAAACAGAAGAGAGCAGAGGGAGACAGGACAAAAGACACACTATGGGAGAGAGACAGAGTTTAATAATAACTAATGATTAAATGCAAGTGGTGTATAAACACATGGAGAGTGAAAGGAAGTTATGAAGAGAAAGTGCTCAGTGCATCATGGGAAGCCCCCAGCAGCCTAGGCCTGATCCAGTCCTGACTATAAGCTCTATCAAAAAGGAAAGTTTTAAGCCTAATCTTAAAAGTAGAGAGGGTGTCTGTCTCCTGAATCCAAACTGGGAGCTGGTTCCATAGGAGAGGGGCCTGAAAGCTGAAGGCTCTGCCTCCCATTCTACTTTTAAATACCCTAGGAACCACAAGTAAGCCTGCAGTCTGAGAGCCAAGTGCTCTATTGGGATAGTATTAGCAGTAACAAAGTTGGTTTTATCTGTAGAGGCCCATCTTGCCAAACAGGAATTTGACGGTCAACATCAGCAGGGTCTTCGATTCATGGAGGGATGGTTTGATTTTGGGAATCAAATCCGACTCTGAGCGGTCTTTCTTCTGGCTAATGTTAGCTAATGTGAGGATGCCTGCGGACATGGATGAATAGCAAGCTATTTATACTGCCTTGAGTGTATAAGGTCAGCTAATTCATCCCAGCTCCCAGCGCTGATCTGGTAACTTGGCCATTTTCAAATCAGCTAACGTTCAGAATTAACCACTGCGAGATACGTACAGTGTAGCTAAGTTACAGCTAGCAGGCTCACTGTTACCAGTTAAATTAAATCCGAGTGTAAATGCTAATACTTCAAATTATTTCACTAGTCAATGAAATCTATATTATTAAATTATGTCTAGTTTCAAACAGTATTGATTTTAACCATCAGTAAATCATGTAATGGCGCAAAGTAAAAGATGTAAAACTAACATCTACAGTTATAGCCAGCATGGGGGTGGTTAGCCAGCTAGCTGTCATTAAACACTGACATCTAATATTGGTAGCTTTGTCATGTCCAAGTCAGTTCTGGTGTCATGACACTGAAACTCAGGTTAACAGTATATATGCTGGTCTCTCAGTTGTTGTACATGATTTGTGACATATAGTACATGCACACAGCTTGCACACGGTGTGGAAGATGCACACAAACGTGAAAAGAATTCAGATTTCCGTACAGATAACTATTATTTATTAACATGGTTGTTCTTGAAGTTATTCTGTGCTCCTTTAAGTGGATCTGCATCTGCACATGTAAACATAAGACTGCATTAAATCACATACAATGTAAACTGTTTACCCCAAAATATTCAAACCTGAAAAAGAAAAGGAAGCACATAATCACAGCCAGTGAGCCAAAAGACGAGGATAACTGGAAGTGTCGTGTATAAGAGTTATCCATTAAAATAGAACATGAAAGTTGTTCAGTTTAACAAACTCGTGGTTCCAATGCTTCTTCATATGAGGAATATATAGGTTGCATTTGTCTGCTCTGTAACAGTATAGAATTACTTCAAATGCAGGAATGTGCAATTCACAAAAACAATTAAGTTGAACAAATCACACTACAACTGAAAATTCAGGTCATCTATTTGGCGTACAGTCCACTGATGTTCTTAGAGTCCAGCCTATACGCTGCATAATCCCGTTCCTCTTTTAATGCGTAGGTGGACAAGGTGTGGGCTGATGTTCATTACTTTCCTCTCTGCAAGTCGATACTCTTCCTTAGTCTTCAAGTGCTCCCTTGGTGATGCTATGTATACCCTAGCTGCCAAATATAGCATTATACTGAGAGTGTGTGTGCACATGTGCAGAAAAGAAAATGATAAGGGTGACAGGAATGTTCATCGACATCCAAGATTTCATCTATAATAATATATCTAAATATTAAATACAGTTCTTCTTTGACAATATTGTTTCACTGCTTCAGAGCTACCACCACCCACTGGTGAAAGGTGTCAGTGTGGGCCTCGTTTCTCTAAGTGACAGGAAGCATGTTTGTTAAAAACAATGTCACCAACAGTGCTCTCTTGAGGGCTGAATCTAGAAGCTTTCCTGCCTCGGGACAGGCTGGGACAAAATAAAAAGAAAAAAAAATCCACCATAACTGGTAATGTGGCTGTGAAATATGATTGTGGATGAGACCGGTCTCTGGGCTCCAGGTCTGACAGACATGGGAGGACAAAGGATGATGATGGTTGCCGTTTCCCTTATGTTTACCATCATTTCGCTTCACAAACAGAGGTCAGGCTGGAAAAGGCCAGAGAGCCTCGGCCTCCAGAGATGGTAGGCGGTTCAAATTCAGGGGACAGAGTGAAAAGAGAAAACTAAGAGATGAGGGAGAGTGAGAGAGGGGTAAAGGCAATCAGAGAGAGAGAGAGAGAGAGAGAGCTAAGCTGCCTGCAGACAGTACACGGCTCAGAGCAGATCGACAGTGACGGCTTGCTGATTAGTCAACTCGCAGCCCCCCAGACTGGAGTCTGTGCATGCACACACATGCAGAGCTGCACTGAAATTCATTTAAATAAATCCAGCTTTTATCAGTACTCAAAACACATGCACAAACAGGCAAACAAATGGATACTCATGATACCTGAAGGAAGCTCATGCAGTAATCTAGAGTCTGTGTAAGCAGGGTTTGAATTTCACTGCAGGATCGTGGGTACTGCATGTAATAATTGATTCCCACACACATAATACTGTCCAGCCTAGCATATGAACATTATTATGATGACTGGGCGGCAGCGCTGCAGAGGTGGACCGACATCCAACCTGGACAACACCTGGTGCACTCCCTACAAAGCCTAAAAGCTCCCTCTGCTGTTTCAGGACACCTCGCTAGCATCCACAGAAAGGTGTCAAATATGAGAATGTGATATATACTCTGGATGGCATTAACTTTGAGCCTTGGAGTCATTTTTGACCAGGAGCTGTTGTTTAACTCAGCTAAAGAAGGACTGCCTTCTTTCATCTGCGCAGTATTGCCAAAATTAGAAATGACAGTTCCTGTGAAGTTGATGTTAACATGGTTACTTCTCAGCATCCTCAGACAGGTAAAGGTGAGACAACAGTCCAAAGACACATTTCAGGCTAACTGGCTGGGAATATATAAATCACTAATAATGATGAAATGAGCTGCTCAATTGTAAAACATATGGTGCAAACATGACAGAGACCAGAGAAAGATCACAGTATGGCAATGGAGACAAGAGTGAAGAAAGCCATCAAAACAAAGTCAACGATGCAGCTCAATGAGATTACCAGTAAACACAATGTGAAGTTAGAATAGGACAATATCAGATCTTTACTTTAGCTCACAAGCAGTATCCTAAGCAATGTTATGAAATATAGCTTTCAAGGCCTGTGCAAATGTGTACATATATGTGTTGATCATCATTCAAAATGTGACTGACTTTTAGGGTTAATTACCTTAAGGAGATAGATGGGGATGTTGCTGAAGTCCACAGGGAGTTTGAGAAGGAAACGGGCGGAAAACTCTCCCGTCTAAAAATAAACAGGAAAAAAAACACAGGTAAGCTTTAGAAGCCGAACAATATCAATATCAAAGCAAACACAATATTTCAGACATCAAAAAAAAGTGCAACATCATTTTATAATGCTTCGGTTTTGATATCAGTAGTGAAAACGATTACAGAATATATTTGTGATCTAACCTGTTTTTTGTTTTGTTTTTTAAACACAATATAGAGTAGGCAAATTTAATGTGAACTTTTAGTATTTTTGCACACTCAGTGCTATGGTTTGACGCCCAATTGACAATTTTAGTAGTCCAATCTAAGAGCAAATATTATGATACACATTTTTTTCTAGCTACAATGACAAAAAAATACTAATTACTCATTTTAATTGCTCATTACACACTGAAATAATATATTCTAGTAGCATAATTACAGTTTGGCATCTCCAAGCTCCGAGCTCATCATTCACTGCAAATATGCAACATATAAAAAATACAATATAATATAAAATTGACAAACTTTAGATATTTGATGAGTAAATATCTCCCTGGAGCCTACCTTCCTGGAGTGGATGCTGGGGTAGAGGAGGGGTTCAAACAGGAGGAAGCAAAGCAGGGTAGCAGTAGCTTTGATATCTCAATGGGAGAGAAATTTTGCAGCTTAATTGGACCACCAAATTTGGACGTTTTTTTTTTTGTTTTTTTTTTATTTTTTTTATAGCTTCGCTCCATTTGTTTTTCCCACCACACCACTTTAGATCAGATAAAATTCAGTTTGTTTTTTCTGTCTGATTGTTTTTGTTCTCTTTTTGGTATTTTCCCCAACTTGTAATTGTATAGTAAATAGTGGGAAAAAAATATACAGGAATTAAAGAGAGATTAAAAAAAAAGGACATTAACATTAAAGGTCATTTAAACATGAGACACTGAAGCACTGTTGTTCTTTAAAGTTCCCATCCATCCATCCATCCATTTTCTGCTGCTTATCCAGGTCTGGGTCATGGGGGCAGCAGTCTAAGCAGAGATGCCCAGACCTCCATCTCCCTGGCCACCTCCTCCAGCTCTTCCGGGGGGACACCAAGGCGTTCCGCAGCCAGGCAAGAGACATAATCTCTCCAGTGTATCCTGGGTCTGCCCCAGGGCCTCCTCCTGGTGGGACATGCCCGGAAGCTCCTCACTCTCTAAGACTGAGCCCAGCCACCCTTCAGAGGAAGCTCTCATTCTTTCAGTCACTACCCAGAGCTTGTGACCATAGGTGAGAGTAGGACCATAGATTGAGCAGTAAATGAACAGCTTTGGTTTTATGCTCAGCTCTCTCTTCGCCACGACGGACTGGTACAGCATCAGTATCACTGCAGACGCTCCACTCTCCCCTCACTGGTGAACAAGACCCCAAGATACTTAAACTCCTCCACCTGGGGCAGTAACTCGCCCCCGACCCGGAGTGACCACCGAACCAGACTCCCTCTGCCTCTTGGATGCGCCTAGAAATTCTGTCTATGAAAATTAGGAACAGAATCAGTGACAAAGGGTAGCCCTGGCAGAGTCCAGCACCCACCGAGAATGAGTCCAACTTATTGCCGGCAATGCGGACCAAGCTCTGGCAATGGTTGTACAGGCACAGATAACCCGCAGCAACGAGCCCGATACTCCATACACCCGAAGCACCTCCCACAGGATACCCTGAGGGAAGCAGTCAAATGCCTTCTCCAAGTCCACAAGGCACATGTAGACTGGTTGGGCAAACTCCCACACACCCTCAAATATCCTCGAGAAGGTGAAGAGCTGAGCCTGTGTTCCACGACCAGGATGAAAACAGCATTATTCCTCCAAAATCCGAGGTTTGACAAACAGGTGGACTCTCCTCTCCAGTACCCTGGCATAGAACTTCCCGGGGAGGCTGAGAAACGTGATCCCCCTAAAGTTGGAACACACTCTCCGGTCCCCCTTCTTGAAGAGGGGAACCACCACCCCAGTCTCCCAATCCAGGGGCACTGTCCCCGACTTCCACGCAACGTTGCAGAGACGTGTCAGCCACGACAGCCCCACAAACATCCAGAGCCTTGAGAAACTCAGTGTGAATCTCATCCGCCCCCGGGAGCTTAGGCACCAAGGAGTTGATTAACTACCTTTAAAGTTCCCAATTAATTAAAATATCTTACCTGAATTACTTCATGTTTCGCCGTGACATAATGAGAACAACAATATAACACTTGTTTAGCTTATTTCTTTCAGCAAACTACATTTTATTTAAAATAATACCAACACTGTATTTGAAGTGTTATGTGTTATATGCAAATTTATGCAGTATGATGTTCCAAGGCCAAACACTGAATCTAAATGTACAACCTGTGGTGTAAGCAGATAACTGGTTCATCAGTTATTTTCACTGTACTTTTAAGACAGTCTCTTTGCACGGGAACTCAGGCGAATAACAATTACCTGAAAATCTGTATTATGTGGAAAAGGTACAAATTAACATTCACAAGATTCACAACAAAATCTTCTGTACAATCAAGCAGGAAGTCTTATTACATTATGTTTCCTGTGGATTTCTTTCCTGAGGATGGCAAACAAACTGTGTACAGTTAGATATTCAGCTGCATGAAAAAATATGAAATGGCAAAAAGTACAACTGTCTATCTGTTGTCAGGTTATGTTTGCCTGTAATTTTGACATTTTTTATGGGCTGTCAATGAAGAAATCCTGGTAATTCCAAAGTTTTTCTTGAAACTGGATGTACTTAATTCCATGCAGTGTATCCTCACACATAGGCTTTACTTGAGTGGGCCATTCAGATATATTAATGGCAGCCCAAGTATATTTGGCATTTCAAATATTTTATTTTTTAAATTCTATCCAACAGTACAACTTATTTATAAATAGATGTTCACCTCACTGTTATTTTGAAAGTATAGCTGCTGCTAACCAGCAAACATGAGACAGGAAAGGTTGGTTAACCAACCCTTCCTGTCTCATGTTTGCACTCACACTTAGAGCCACAAAGTCATAGCGCCATGCAACAACACCATACACAACACATTTCAGTTATATTTGTTTTTCCACATACATTGCCTATACACTAAGACACATAATGAAAACACATAATCTTTGATTTCACATAACATACTCATTTTTATTTGCCATTTGTGGAAGATAAATTAGTTCTCTTTGTAGCATGCACATTTAGAAGCTTTAATATATTTAACACTGTTAAATTACTTTATCTTGTGTTAGTATACTGTTGCTGGGGGGTCTGTTGGCTGCTGAGGTCATCTGACATCAAAGGAACAAAAGATAGGCCTTGGAGTGCAGTAATTTGTTAGTGTTTGTTTCCCTTGTGTGTCTAAATCAGTCAGCCAGTGTAAAAGATGCCCCTTTGCTTCTTCTGTTGGGTCTGTTTTGATCAGTTTGGTCTGAGTTTGTTTTGTTATGTTACGTTGGCATTTTAACTTGAGTTTAGTTCTGTTTATTTGTCCTTCTTCAAAATCCCAGAACTATTATCTGACTGTAAGTTTTTGTGTTTTTTTACATTTTTGTTTTATTTAAATTAAAAAAACATTTGTTTTAAAACCTAACTGTGCTCATTGTGCCTAACCAGCTCAGTCCCTCACAGTGCAGAGCAGAACAAGGACTAACCTCTCCAGCTGCAGTCCAAGGTGGAGTTTGAGCCTGTCCACCCAACAAGAGACTTGCTGGACAGGCAGCTGCATATATTGCTTACTTATTTACTTGCAATTAAAATACTTGCTGAGGAGTGCCTTCAAAAAGGTATAATTTTATAATCCTTTTAAGCATGGGTGCGCCTCCTTTTACACGCACTCACATGTGCACTGCCAAAAATGTACTTCAATTCTGTGGGAGGAATAAGTTCATGGAGATATAAGGAAAAGAGTTATAATATCACACCTTTTAACATTCACAATTATTTAGTTTCTCAACTCACTACTGACCAAACTATAGGAATTTATTTAACCAGGAAAATAAGACCGTTGAGATTAAATCATCAATCATTCATTTGCAAGTGTACTGGCCAAGACAGGCAGATGTTTAATCAGATACACCAATTTTGTGCAAAATACAGAAAATAAGTTTACACATATACACAAGATCAAGACTGAGATGCAAAAACATCCAGATTATAAACTTCAAACCTAAGGAAGCGTTAAAAAGTCAGAATGGGTTAACTGTCACAGTCGTCTTAGGGCAAACAGGGGAAGTAATGTTATGGGATAATGTTTGCAGCCCGAAGTAACTCTCTCTAGGTCACATTTAAAATGATTTTAAATTAATTTAGCATGAACAGCTCCCTGAGATTTGGTTGATTTTGCAGCTTTTGCAGCAAAATGAGCTACAAATTTAAATGGCTTCTTTTGTCTTTGGGTCAGATAGCTGTAATAAGTCTTGCGAATGAAGACAATAGTTCCCCATACTTTTCTGACAGATGTAATTCAGTAAGTAACATGGGAGCAGACCAGTAGTGGACTTGTAAAAAAAAAAGAATATATCAGTGGAATAACACATGAAGTATTTACAACTCTAAAACCTTTCATTTGTGTTGCAACTGCCATCACACAACTCTTGTTTTCTTTAAAATGTAGAACATCATAAGCCCTGTTTAAGTCCCTAAACAAGAGCTTACCCAGCTGTTCTTGCGTCCAGCATAAATCTCCATGTTGCGGCCGTAGTTGGGGTCTTCCAGCAGGCTGTCATACTCAAAGAGCAGCCTGGAGCTCTCACGCAGACGCTGGCACTGGTAGCGATGGTACTGCTGGATGAGCTCCTTCACCAGCTGGAGCAGACATTCAGGATTCCCAGCATCCCAGTGGACCAAGTGCTGAAGTAGACACCAGAGATGATGCGTTATTAGACATCCAGTTCATCAACAAGTCCAACTGGTTTGTATGTAAAGTCTGTAGTCTAAATATATGCAGTTTTGTGTGTATAAATTTTTTTGGATAGAACTAATTGATTGAAAACCATAACATAACCATGACATTAGTCATAAATAAAGGAAACAGTACAGGTATGATAGCCACAAAGAGCCATTAAAAAAACATTTCTGCTTAAATATGATGGGGTCATGAATGACCCAACTCTGTCATTTTAGTCGCTAAAACAGCTTAGTTACTTGAGGGTTTTTGTTGCTCCAAGAGCTGTAGTGGACGAAAGGATAAAACAAGGGACTAGAGTTCGTGGAATTATTATTTTGGGTTTATGGATTTATCACTTTCAATTATTAAAAAAATCTATTGTCAGACTGAGTTTGGTTAAGGTTTAGGAAATGACAACCATTTCCATTAAAATATGTTAACCACTGTTAACATCTGGCAGAAAGCCGACAAGGCAAATTTCTGACATGAACCTTTTCTGTTTCCAAGTTGTAAATGCATGGCATCACAAAAATGTGACTAACCAATTTCAGATTATGATGCTGGAAGAACAACACCAACACTGACAATATCAGATTGTGCTAAGGTAGTGCCTCCTCACTTTCTATTATCTGAAGGTAGATTTGAAGAGTTACGAGGTGTAGACACAACTCTCTCTGGATAGATTCTCATCACAAATGACTAGCCAATGTAGTGCCATGGAAAGGCATTGTAGGGTTGATGTTAAGTACTGTAGAATGTGGTTTTTCATAAATAAATAAATAGTCTACAGAAGGCCTTAACTATTTTCCATCACCTAGGGATAACAAACATGTACATTTTTGTTTATCAAATGGTCAAAAATAACAGAAAATGCATATACTTCTTTGGTAACCCAGATGTTTTGCCTTCACAACATGCAGACCAGTAATGCTTAGGAGCGTAGTCACCACCCAAAGACCAATTTTAGTTCAGGAAAAACCCTGACAAGGCATGAGCATGGAAGTCTTTATCCCCATATCTGACAACTCCAACTGTGCACATCTCTGCCAATATACTGGTAATCTGCGGCTGTTGGAGCTGCAATAGGCCTACCACCCAACACGGAATTGTAGATTATTTTACAGGGAACAATCTTGGAATCCATCAGCTAGCCTGCTCAATTTTCTCTCTCTGGAGGGTAACAGACAATATTTTGGGGCTTAAGGTACAGCTAGCACATTCAGATAGTGGACATCTAGTTCAAGACTTGCTGCTCCATGAAAAAAAGCTAATAAAAAGGAAAAAATTAATAAATAAATAAAAATTTCACTTTTATTTAATTCGAGTAAACACAATCCATCTTTTTCTCTATACACAGGCTGTTTGACTGCATGCAATCAAAGCCTGGTCAAATGTGACAGCTCAATAAAACTCAGCGCGTTTTCACACCTATAGTTCATTTACTGTGGTCCGAATCAGTTGATGAGTTTGTAAACTTGTAGCTTTTTCCCATGGTTTGGTTTCTTTTCACACAGAGAAAACTCTAAGCGAACTCCAAGTGAACCAAAATGCGTCACTACAAACCACGTGAGAACTTTCAGTCCCCTTATTGGTCATATCTGTCCGGGGGGGAGCAACAAAAGTAAATACAAGAAGAAGGTGCTGTGTTCTGGCCAAGTGGATAACACAGAGAATTTACACTCATTTTATGGCTAGTTTCAGTCCCTACTGACCATTTGACTCTGCACATCTATGGTACCCTGCCGCATCCCAGTAGCTAGGCAAAGCATGCCTAGCTACGGGAAGGCATTTAGCTCAAACCTGCAGTGTACACCTGGTAGTTGGGTCGGATCGAGGTCGGATAACGTTCACACCATAAACGAACCGCTCTGGAGTTAATTTGGAATGAGACCGAGTTTACCTCCTCCATAGGGTCTCGGTGTGGTTGTTTTGGTCCACACCCGAGTGTGACTACCATGTTGACATCTCCACAAATGAACCGCACCAAGGGGGAAAACAAACCAGAGTTCGATTTAAACAGACTAAACAATGCAGGTGTGAAAAAAAACCAGAAAGCTTCCAGTATCAAAAAGATCTTGTTCCTTGCCTGCAGATTCTGCAGGTTTGTATGCATATATCAGTTTATATATCTTACACTGTAAGTACTGAAAGAGCTTAGAACAGACTGGCATCTCAAAAGTTAATATTTATATTTTCTCCAAAAGTTAGCCAGTCTTTTTTTTTTTTTTTTTTTCCCCAATTGCTGAATCTACTGCAGAACAAATTTACGCTTGGAGAATAACAAAGAAACTTTAACCTTTTCTGTTTGGGGCAGATCTGGTGAGAAATCCTCTGAACTCATTTCAAGGACAAAAAAAGTTCTTAAAAATAAGAGTGAGCTGAATTCATATGCAAACTGAAGTAAAGTTTTCACATTTTCAAATGTCATTCACTGACAAGATCCTGATGAGCCACAATCAGCGTGGATGACTACTAACAAGCATTACAGAAAGTACAGCCCTCAAAGATGGAGTCTGATTTGACTAAAATATGTGGTCAGATGATCTCCAGTTTCAGCAATGTATTACAAATTGGTTACAACACTAGGAAATATTGGAAACTAATTGAAAATAGTAGTATACATAAGGTAGAAAATAGTGCTACTTGCAGCAGTATAGACAGAGTAAGAACATGATAGGGAAAAAAGGTTTGTCTTGGAAAGAAGTTAGTTGCCTAATCCTGACCAACCTACTTCCCATTACAAGATCAGGAGGAAAGGGTTGTGCTAAAGGATGTCCTGTGACCACATTTAAACCGATATGGAAAAGTACTGAGTCTGAACTAATCTATGTGCCATATTTCTGACATCTGCTGCCACGCTGATTTAAGATTTAGGATAACAAGGCAGTTCGTAGTCTCAAGATGCATACAGGAGCCCAACCAGGCAATTATATGATTTTAATACAGCCCTAAAATGTATGGTATTAAAATAACAATCCTAACTCTGTAGACCCAAAGTATTTCAGATGATTATTTAGTGTACATTGCATGCCTAAATGCTCTGGTGTGCATCTCTTCCTTTCACCAATCTCAGTTTCTGTCATCACAAACTTGACCCTTTGGGGCCAATATGCAAAATTTATGGGACACAGCTACAACCATCTGCCACACGTGAGTGAACAGAACCAACCAAACATGACCGACTGGTCTAATTTTCAAAAAAAAAAAAAAAAAAACCCACACAAAAAAAAAAAAATTATTTATTTTTTTTCCCCT
>VUQI01008756.1:5301-23356 GCA_015106735.1 Paratilapia polleni | reverse complement strand
ATTTTTCTTAAATCCAATAACATGTCACAAATAACTATGTCAGCTCTGGCATATGTAGCTGTCCATGCTGGTAAACAGACTCAAAAGCAGTTTTTTAAAAAGGTAACGAAGCATAACAGAATTCTGTGGTCCTCATGTGAAATCCAAAAAACTGCAGACGGCTGGCATGTTTCTTAAACACACACCACTGACACTCAAATTTATTTATCAGAACTGATCTCTGTCACTAGCAAAGACCATTGTTTGCCCCTGTTTTCTCAATCTGAAGCCACAAGCAGCATCACCTCGAGAAAATGTGTAGACTAAAACAACATAAGTCACCCTGTGTATTGGAGAAAAACTGGTCTGTGCTTTGTCTGTTGATGCAAATGGAGTGAGGGCAGGTATTGCAGCAGTACCTCTGGAACAGGTTTTTTATGACTTTAGAGCAACATATTGAGCTGACACTTGCATTTATTGAAGCAGTATAAATGATAAAGCAGGACTTAAAAAGAAGAGTGTAGTTGCTCCGCCGCTTGGCCAAAATTAAGTGACAAATCAATAAAAATGGTAGCGAGACAAAGTTGGGCTTGCCAATGTCAGATATTTTTTTCTATTGGTTTATCTTTGACTTGAAGCATCACACACCCCAGCCAGACTGGTAAACATAAGTATGCTGTGTGCAGCTTACTGGTATCATGTTTCAGCATGGAATTTAATATTGAACATACCTATTGTTTTCCAAAGGCACTGTAACCCAGCAAGGTGAGAAGCAGTCTAATGTGGGAATCAGACAAAACTGTCACCTCTGATACAGAAGAAGCAGGGAGGCTCTTTTCTACTATAGACATGTGAATAATGATTTATGTTTAGGAACAGTAAATCCAAGTCCAGTTGCTGTTATTTATGTCTAGGGGAAAAAAAGAACAACTCAATTATGAACTAAGTTTTCTTAATTTTTCCTCCATTGATTCTTATTGGGGTCCTGGGACAAATATCTGAATCCTTGGCCTATATTTAGCACGAAATGGCCCAGTTTACAGATATTACTGATCTGCATGCAGCATTGGCAGCTTCACAAAATACTGGTTCCCCCTTTACAAAAATCAGAGGTACAAATTTACCCTGCAAGCACTCTCCTGGATCAAACTTGTGTTTTGTTTTTTTGTTTTTTTAGACAGAAGGCCTGTCTCAACATCAGCCAGTCCTCCTCCTACAGTTTCTAACAGATACACACAGAGAGGCAGGGCCACAAACAGAGGAGAAAACTAGCTAGTAGGTTTCATGCTTTATTTCCTGCTCAAACATTCCTGTCCAAGCCACACTTTTTCACACAGTGGTAGAACCAAATATAGGCATTGGTGAGGTTTACCATGTGCCTTGGTGCTTAGAAGCACATCCTTTAATCCAGAGGTTTCAGGTCTTTCAGTAAACCCCTGCTGTAACAATGAAATAGACCATCAGCTACATAATGATTTTAGTGTCTACATTATATCAACCTTATCAGTGGATGCTACCAGCAAGAATTTACAACTTTACTCTTACAATTCTGCCATATTTAGTTGCATAGTTGTGTCATTTGTAGCCTTTATAATTGTTTTTTTTTTAAGTGCTTTAGTGCACATTAATCAGCTATAGGCTCTTTGTGACAGGCTTGGAAGGTGAATCAGGTCTGAGCTGCCAACCTATCTATCTGCAACAAGGCAAGATACTGAACTTAAATTAGAAACAAACAAGATTAGGAGAGGCACAGAGGGACACAATAGTGAAAACACACATAAAAAAGAAGAAAATAATGACATATACTGGACTATTTAGGATGTACTTTTGAAATTAACAGCATCTCTGTGTTCAAAAAGACTGGAAATGTTTAACATCGCTAGTCTTTAGGATTCCTGTAATTACCAAAAAGAGCCTGGAGGTTAACCAAACATCATCAAGTCCTATTACAGAGTGTAATGAATCTCCAGTCTGCAAAAAGCCTCCCTCACACAGCAGTTAAATTCCACAACAGAGTGACTACTACACAAACAAATATTAACCTACATAGTAACCGTTGGTTTATATGTACTGCGGCATTACTTTAACATTTTTGTGATATTTTGGGTAATTTCGCATGATACATGACAAGCTTGCGGTGTTCTCAGGTGTATTTTTCTAAATTGTGGTATGTGACTATGACGGCTGTTGTTTTTTTTGTGGCATACAACAAACATAGTTATAGTCGTCGAGACTGTGATGGAGCTGCACGGCATTCAGGAGCTGCCTTACAGATCCCAGGCTGTGTGCTCCCAGCACTGGGCCTTAGTAAAGTGTGGAGCCCAAGAGCTAAAAGGCGAACTATATCACAGTTTACATAGAGATGAGCACCGTAGTTATTAAAAAAAAACAAACAACAAAAAAACCTATCCGACTAGTCCTTACTGACGTTCAAGTGTGAATAATAACCCTACAAAGTGTTACACTGTTGTCACGGTTGCTGTTTATAGCTTGCTCAGCCCTGAGCGGTTTAGCCAAAGGTAGGCAACTGTCAGTCTCTGTCTAGGCTACGCGGAGACAGTTTCAACACGTCTAGCAAAACCTCTACAATATTACGAACAGTTAGTAAACTAGTAGGTAGTCTCTGTTTCAGTGTGCGTTCCTGTAAGGGTACCAAATCACCTCAAGTTCACTACTTGTCACAATGTTCTCACGAAGCATTTAGACGTCTAGTTAGCTTCTTGATGCTATCAAGTTACTCGCGTCCGTTGTCGGACAGCTAGCGGTTGGACGTCTATTACCGGACAAGCATCAACCACTCCTCTTTCTTTAATATTAACCCTTGATATTAACAACAATACTCAGACCATAACCACAGTCCTCAGAATATAAACAAGCACGTTGACGTAACGTGCGCATTTTTTTTTTTTGCAACAACTCAATGACGGAGGTAAATATGATTACTGATTACAGTTCGACAAAGCCAGATTTCACGTAGCGACTGATGGATTGCGTTCAGTGCTAACTTGAGCTATTATGATTTCTCAGCATTTTAGCCGCTAAAATACATTTCTATAACGTTAACCCGGATCTCTGTACCAGTCGGGTAGAAAGGCCAAAACAATAACAACCGTTAAACAACAACGAAGTGCAGCCTTAGCTATGTGTCCGACAATGGAATCATAGTATGAGTAGCAGATTAATTTTCAAAACGAAAGCGGGCTCGTAAGGGTATATCATAAATGACCAAATTGTGACTATGCAAACTTTTCTGCTGTTATAACACCACTGAAGGGAGTAAAAACTTTAAATAAGATCGTTGTGTCCGAAAATGGAACCATGTGAATGCGCACTGCAGTTTTACCTTGTACACATCTCCGTATGTGCCGCTTCCTATCCTCTGGATCAGCTCAAAATCCTCCTGCGGATTCCGCCGGGACAGGTCGACACTGGAGTTCATCATGTCCACTCCCGATTACGGCGCCGATCGCGCACGGTTTACGAACCCCGACAATGTATGAAAACAGATATTTTAAGAAAAACATACAGCGTCAGAAAATCCCAGCCCGAATCCAATGTAACTCCAACATGGCTTCCACTGCGCATTAGACATGCGCAATGGACATCATGGCGTACCTTCTCCATGGTGTGTGAACACTGATGTAGTTGTTGAATTTAATTTATTTGGAAATTGATTCAGTAGTTGAATGCGGTAATACCACGACAATTAAATAATTTAAAAAAATTATAATTTGTTTGTGAGGGTAAATGTAAAAAATGCTACAGAAAAACACATTAAACTAAATTATAGCCCAAACCAATACTGATTTCACCATATAATGATAATAAAGTCACATTTTCTAATTTGCACAGGCAGCAAAACAAAGGAAATTTGCAGCTGTAGGCGAAAAAAATAAATGAAAAACACTAAGCTCTGTGGTGGCCTTGTCTGGATCCCTTAATGTAAAACTGGGCTAAGTAGGGCTAAACAGTGGCAGATGGCAACTTTACCATTCAGTGAGGGGGTCTGTGTAGCAGGCAAAACAGTCCCACCATTTCCTGTTGCCATTTGTGATATTCCATATTTTCTGGTAGTGTCAACAAATGATTAATTCCAACAATTAATTGATAACAATCAAAAGTAAAATTGTACTTTTCTCTGCCCCAGATTAAAAGCCATACAGTGGCACGCCATGGCATGTTCCTATATAAGCAAAACAAAACAAAACAAAAAAAAAAAGGGGGGGGGGGTCTTAATACTCAATAGAGTGCCAAATATTTATTAATTAGAAGCTGAAAAGGGTGCACAGTTTAATCACAGTTTGATTAAAATTAAGGCAAAAAATAGCAGTGTCCAGCTGTTTCATGAAAAACTGAGCTATATTTAAAATGATTTAAAGCTGTTTTTTTTTAATATCTTCATAGGCTGAGTGCCACAGGCAGGGTAAGAACATCACATAGTTTTAGAAAATAAGCACTGCTGGAGGATTGGCCACTGGAATAGCAAGACTTCAGTCTATACTTTCCAAAATCATTTAATTAAGTTGTTAAGTCAGTTCTTTCAAAAAAAAAAAAGTTTTTTAATATAATTTCCTAGTCAAAACTGTAGGCACATAAAAACGTGTTACAGAGTAGTTACAGTACACTGTGGGATTTCAACATGACCACTTATTTTTCATGATAAGTAAAGAAAACCAAACCAACCGCCTTGAAATGCGACTTCTAACAACACTGATCAACAGTCTGTTTTGACATATTTATGAATAAGCCCATCTATTGCTCCTAAGCTGACTCTGAAAGTTGCTTGGTGCTTCAGTGAGGACAGAGTGAGAGGCACACTGTGTTGAGGCTCGGTTTTCTGGTCAGGTGAAGATTTGACCCCAGGCTGTATTTGGAAAATCTGCTTCTTTATTGGAGATACAGAGAGAGAAGGGCAGTTTTGCATCCCAGTCTGAGGCTTTGTTTCAGGGTTAGATGTTGGTCCAGTGTCTTTTTGTATCAAAAGTTTTTTCAGCAGACAGGACAACTGAGGACTCAGGAGTAGGACCAGGATACCACCAGTACGGAGAACTCTAGACACAAAACATTGGTTATAATAACTGTAACTCTTTCTTTCCATGCTTATTTGAATAATGGCATAAAAATTTATACATTAAAAGATTTTAATTTTAATTTATTTTTTACTTAGAAAACAGAAAAAAAAATACAACACTGATGTGCAAAATGACTCACAAGCTAAAAAATTCTGCACAGTCCATGAACACACTCACACATTCACACAGAAAAACAAGTAACATTTTCTGTTTCACTGGACAATTCTAAAAGAAACAATCGAAACTGACAAAAAGAGCGACAAACCTCTCCATCTCTGTCAGGATGACTGGCAAGTTAGCAGCCATGTCTATTCTGGAGCCAAACTTCCTGCCAAATGGCAGGTCACAGATCACAGCATCTACACTGGCACTGGGCAGAGGCAGCACTGCACACATAGAGGAGGACAAACAAGCCTAGAGGTAATTTAATATACGACAGCAGGCTTCACACTAACCTCCCACTCACTGAGTCCTATCCAAAAAATGCAGCCGTGGATCCACAGTAAAAGAGTTTAAATTCTACAATCTATGTTGCATACAGTATGAAGTAAGTATGGTCATCAGTTATGATTCATAATTCAACTTCTCAAAGACAATTACTTAATTTGTAACATTGTTACAAATTTAAATTAGAATTGAATCCTTTTTTTTTTTTTTTTTAAATTGAGCTACTTTATGGTTGTCAGTCTTCCAGCATATATAATTCCTCTATTAAAAAAGAAATGTACTAACCAACTATATTTCATGCCAAAAGTAAAAAATTATGTCATTTATATAACTGTATCCTGACAAAATAGAATCAGTCAGGATTGATAAAACTGAACATGTCATACATATGACATTCACAGAAATATATGCATAATAAAGTTTTTTTTATGTTTATCTGTTTTGTTTTGTTTTTCCTTGCTAAGTCATGCATTTGACAAACTGATCATTAATTCAGGCACACAGGGGGATCTATGGTGGCCCTCCTGTACAATAAATTGCATTGTACTAGACTTACAACTGGTGCCTTTTAAAGAGGTAACAGTTGTCTGACTATCTCAACTTGAACATTAGCTTAATGCGATAAAGTAAAAGTAAAAAAGGTTTAATGGCAACATAACATTTAGCTTACTCATTTTGTGCAGGTGACCTACCCAGAGATGAAGCTTTCAGCAGGTGTATTCTGTTTCCCAGCTCTGCAAATACTACATTCTCCCTGGCCTTCTGCAGCTGTTCTTCATCAATATCCACACCCAGGAAACAGGCATCCTGAAGATCCCACAAACAGGCTGATCATATTTTTAAACCTTAAAAACATACATTTGAAAGATCTACAGTACAAGAGCACAGCATAGATTTCTTTTCTGACCTTGTGCTCCTGTGCAGCTTCTATTAAGATGGTCCCCACCCCACACATTGGATCAACCACACAGAAGCCTGGCTGGAAAACAGAAGACAGCATACAGCACATACAGCTGGTCAACCACATAAAGTGTGACTGTGACTGAAGGGCACATCACAGTTACATCACAGTTAGACGTCAGCATGCAAATGGTTTACCACACAAACTGCCAAGTAACAGACAACTAACATTACACTAAAAGCTTTAGCGTAGAAGCCTCTTTATAAAGATCAGAGGTGGGAAGGCTAGCCAAAAATTATGCTCACATAAAAAAGTACTATTACTTTGTAAAAACAAGTACTAAAGTAAAAGTTGTCACCACAATAACTACTTCAGTTAGAGCACTAACAGAAAAATGACTTGAGTAGAAAGTAACTTAGCAAAGAAAAAAAAAAATCCCATTCCCATAATATGCAGCTGTGGTCAGAAGTTAACATACACTCATCATGGGCATGAATGTCATGGTAATTTTGGGCCTTTAATGATTTCTTTGAACTGTTCTTTTTCCAGGGTGGAAAAGAGGTACAGCATACATCTTTAATGATTTTAAAAAACAACAATTGGGTGCACAAGTTTGAATTTATTTAGGATTTTCTCTTATCCAAACAGGGTCAAAAGCATAATTCTGGCTGAATATTTGACCACTCTTCTTGGCAGAAATGGTAGAGTTCATTTAAATTGGCTGT
The DNA here is from genome assembly GCA_015106735.1 of Paratilapia polleni. Lineage (NCBI taxonomy): Eukaryota > Metazoa > Chordata > Actinopteri > Cichliformes > Cichlidae > Paratilapia > Paratilapia polleni. The sequence goes on along the minus strand of VUQI01008756.1, from coordinate 16,232 downwards.
TTTCCTGGCACAGGCGCAGCTTTTAAGCATAGTCCACAAATTTTCAGTAGGGTTGAGGTTGGAGGTTTGGGAAGGCCACTCCAGAAGCTTAATGTTAGCCTGCTTTATCCATTCCAGAACCAGTTTTGATGTGTGTTTGGGTTCATTGTCCTGTTGGAACACTCAGCTGTGTCTAAGTTTCAACTGTCTAGCTGTTGATTTGAGGTGAAATTGAAAAATTAGGAGGTAGTCCTCCTTTTTCATTATTCCATCCACTTTGTGCAATGTACCAGTACTGCTGGCAGCAAAACAACCCCAGAGCATGATGCTTCCACCACCATGCTTGAAACTTGGTACAGTGTTCTTAGGTTTGAAAGCCTCACCTTTAATCTTAAAACATACCTTTATCACTGTGGCTAAATAGCTCAATCTTTGTCTCGTCTGACCATAAAACATTTCTCCAGAAGGCATTTGGCATTTTGGCAGCTGCAAATTTCAGTCGAGCTTGAAGGTGTCAATTTTGGAGCAGGGGCTTTTTTCTTGGTCAGCACCCTCTTAGTCCATGGACATGTAAAACTCACTTCACTGTGAAGAGTGACACTGGTGTTTCAGCAGTTTCCAGTTCATGGCAGACTTGAGCCTTGGTGGTTCCTGGGTTGTTCCTGAACATCCTAACTGATTTCATCTGAGGGTGATAATTTGAGTCTTCTTCCAGACCTTGGCAAAGGGGTAACACACCTGAATAACTTGTGCTTACGTACAATTGTTTGAACGGATGATCTTCGAATCTGCAGTTGTTTAGAAATGGCAGTTCAAAGAAATCATTAAAAGCCCAAAATTACCATAATGTTCATGCCCATGATGAGTGTATGTAAACTTTTGACCACAACTGTAATACAATACAATACAATATAATAGGAAATGTATCTGTAGCTCAGTTAAGACCATGGGCCATTCTCTCTCTTATGCTGTGGCCAATTCAGTCTCCACTCTTTGTGAAAACAGGCCCATATTTAAATAACAGAGTCAGACAAATAAAATCCATACCATCCAAGTTCAAGAGGAAGTTCTACTTTTTTTTGACTGGAGACATTTGATGGCTTACTTAGGCTCATCAGGAGATGATGAAGTTTTGTCACAAATTGTCTCTTAAAGGAAGTTCACTTTTTCACCTTTTTCCTCTTTCCAGGAGTAGCGGTAGTTAAAGCACTATGCGATGTGTGTATATCTTATTAAACTCATGAGCACAGCACAACAGATATACTTTGCTTCGTCAGTTTGTTAATGGCCATGTCTGCAATACATTAACAGAGGTCAGTGATCAGCAGACCATTGTCTTAAGAGAAAGTACATAAATGAATAATTATAACACTAAAAGTAGTGAAAGTAGTGCTATGAATGTATCCAAATATTACAAAGTACTAGTGATCAACTCATCGCATCAGAGTAAAAAGTATACTGCATTAAAACTACTTCAACAAATATACATTTATTTAAAAGAGTACTTTAGTACATGTAATGGAGGAAATATTAAAATACTTCCCAGCTCAGAAGGGACAAAACAAACAAAACTAGTGGCAAAACATCTTGCCGCAACAAAGATAAATGGAAGAGCCTTGCTTGGATGATGTGATAATGGCTTTTAATTTGCAAACATAAACAGAAGTATGTACATAATAATATAGCTCCATCAAAGTTTAAGAAGTCATAAATATACAAACCATAAACTGTGGCAGGCTGTGTGTGCTAGTACCTGTATGTGAGCCAGTGAGGCCATGGCCCAGGCTATTGTAGACCTCAGTCCTGTGATTTTAATATAGGTCCGGTTAGCAAGAGGCAACCTGAAGGAAACAGAAAGAACACATAACTTATTACTGATTATCGAATTAATTACAGATGCAATATGAAAGAGACAGATCCATCTATTTGAATCAAAATTTGCTCTTGCTGAGTGACTCTTAATTCTATACTGCTACAAGTTTAGCAGTAAGCTAAACTTGTAGCAAACAAAGCACATTTAAAAGCATTGAGAATAATAGCATTGCATAATGTATGAGAGATCTTCTGCTGTGATGAACCCTCAAAGAAGGCATACAATCATCAATAATATGATAATTATTCTACATTTAATAATAAGCATTAAATGTAGATCATTATGTTACATGTAAAATCTCACTGTCAATAACCTGGTGAGTGGAATCCCTAGTAGGCAGTAGTCATCACTCAAATGGACATTTATCTGCAGAAAAAAAACCTAACAATTAATATATTACAGTCAAAATGACAGAAAAGAGCAACAGAATTCCCTGCCAAAGTCATCACCCGAAGAGGAACTATTTACTTTGGAAATATTATTAGTCAAAGACAAAAAGTAAATTACCTTATAATCAGTGCAATCTGACAGATATTTTTTTCATAAAACTGATTACCTCCAACTGTGGATTCTTCAGGTCAGCCTTCCAGCCAAGCAGTCTCCTCAGACCTGCTCCAATCACTTTGCTCACCTCCTATTTCAGACATAAGCACAGTATTTCTCTGAATTTATGCACTGAATATGAACACCTGTTTTTGTGTGGATGGTTGTGATTTGTATTCAACAGTGCAGGCTGAATGAATACATATGTCCATTTCACAATTATTAGCCATTTGACACCATAATTGTCCTGTGTATTGATATGACTATCAGTAAGTAATTTGTGAACTTTAACACCCTTTGTATTGTGTAAGTTAAATTGATACATTTTTATATTGTACAAGTCACCAAATGAGATGGATAGAAATGAGAAAGCTCACAATATATGTACTTTTAACCAGAATTTTCTAACCTTGTGCAAAGATCAAACAGTTTTTTCTTATTTTTTATTTTATTTTCACTTAACCAGGAAATTAAACTCTTCCTATTAAGAATTGATTTATCTATTTTAAGAGTTTCCTACACCAAGGTAGGCAGCATTAACCTATTATATTTTAATCGTGGGAGAAACCGGAGCTCCTGGAGAAACGTTGTGCAAAACACTGGGTAAAAGTGCACACAACACACGTAAGATCCCTGACTGGGTTGAACCCAGGACCCTCTTGCTGTGAAGTAACAGTACTTACCACAAAGCCACCATGCCGCACCTGCACTGCATTTCTTTTTAACATCTAGATAAAAAACCAGAGATAATACAAAGACTAACATTTACTACCTGTGTGCTCAAGCATCGGGACAGAGATCCGGTACATTTGCAGCTAATCCTAAACAAGACCGGGACACACACTGGCAACTCTGGCTTGTCCTTGCAGGTTGTCAGTAGCATCTTATTTCTTTCTCCAGGAGTCTTCACTTCATATGAAGGCAAACATGAGAAGATAGAAGTAAATGAAGACCTTAAGTCATTAATCTACAAGCTGTCATAAAAAAAAGATAAATGTTTCAATTCCATTACCATTTTCCTGACTTTTTTCAGTGAAATTCTTTGTTATGTCATCCATCCTCCTGCTGCTACTTTCTTCAGGGTGCTCCAGTCCGGATGTTGTGTGGTCATAAACTGATCCTCTGCCACTGAAGTCTGCTCCATGTCTACCTTTTTTCCTACAATTGCTAAACTCCATTCCTACCACTGCTTCTTCCTCTCGCATCCTTTCTCCCTCAGATACCTTCCCTTTTTCTACAATCTTCTCAATACTTGTGTCCCAATCTGCAACTTTCCTCTCCCTGTCCTCCTCCTCCTCATCCTTCTTTCTCTTCTTTGCCATTGTGGGTACTCCATTTTGTTCACCACTTCTCTGTCTGCCAATCTCCTCCTTCCTCTCCTGTCCTGTACTTGTTCTAGACTCTACAAGGCTCTCCTCCCCCTCTTCCCTCTGTTCTTCACTCCCCCACCTCTCCTCTTCCTTCTCCCTTGTCACTCCCAGGGCAGAGCTTGATGTTTTGACAGTGGTTTTGCTGCCTGCCAGCTCCCCCTGCAGTCGACTCCATGTCATTACAGCACCGGTCCACCGATTCTCGTCACCCAACAGTCTGGACTGTAGCACAGAGGCTGCCTTTGCTATGATTATTACAAGAAACACAATACAGAAGTCAGTTCAAAAGTTACAAATAAACACTAAATGCCATAGTGTTTTTGTTTTCCTTTGGAGTTTGTCTTTCAGTAATGTGGAAGGATGTTTTATAGGCACATAACATGTACATTATGTATAGGTTTTTGGTTTTTGTGTGAGATTGGTACCTGGGCTGCTATGGGCAGACAGCCACAATGGTGAGTCTTTTTTCACCAGAAGGAAGAGTCTCTCTGCAGCCTTCAGGTTACTAACTCTGTCGATCTTCACAGAGGAGCTGAACAACACTTTACCTGGAATTTGACAAACCTGGATACAAAATTCCACTCTCAGATTTAGGGGCTCTTTGACATCTCTTTTGTCCAGCATTTAATAAAACAAACTCTGGCTTTAAGTTGACTGACACTGAATTGTTGAGCATATGTCAGGACTGAAATGAGTACAAGAGATAAAGCGATCAGTAAATAAAACAGTGCTTAAATACTAGACAAAATGTAGGGTTTTCCAGCACTGTCTGATGTGATTCACCTTGAATAGCATAGACCACTTAAAATCAATAAAATATTAACCTTCAGTGAATGGTTAATTTGGCTCAGTCACAGTGACCCGATATTTGGATTATGATGTTCACAGACAACACTATGATCTGTAGTGAGAGTAGGGAGCAGGTGGAAGAGAGCCTGGAGAGGTAGAGGTATGCTCTGGAGAAAAGAGGAATTAAAGTCAGTAGAAGCAAGACAGAACACGTGTGTGAATGAGAGGAAGGCAGGTGTAACGGTGAAGATGCAAGATGTAGAGGTAGTGAAGGTGGATGAGTTTAAATACCTGGGGTCAGTCATCCAAAGCAATGGACAGTGCACAAGAGAGGTGAAGAAGAGAGTGCAGGCAGGGTGGAGTGGATGGAGATGGGTGTTGGAGTGATTTGTGACAGAAGGATAGCAGCAAGAGTGAAAGGAAAGGTTTACAAGAGCAGTGAGACCTGCTATGATGTATGGTTTGGAGATGGTGGCACTGACAAAAAAAAACAGGAGGCCGAGCTGCAGGTGGCAGAGTTGACCTGATTTTCGTTGACAGTGAGCAGGAAGGACAGCATTAGTAATGAGTATATCAGAGGGACAGCTCAGGTTGAGCGGTTTGTATACAAAGATTGAGATGGTTTGGTACAGAGGAGGCATAGTGGATCTATTGGACAAACTGAATATGGAGCTGCCAGGCAGGAGGAAAAGAGGAAGACCAAAGAGAAGGTTCATGGATGTAGTGAAGGACATGCAGAGGGTTGGTGTGACAGAAGAGGATGATAGGGATAGGGTGTCATGAAGGCAGATGATCTGCTGTGTTGACCCCTAAAGGGTGCAGCTGAAAATTCATGTTGTCTGGCCAACAGTTTCTCTGTAAACTGAGGCAACAGCTGGCTCAGGTAGCGTTTCTGTGTAGATCTGTTGAACTTTATTAGAGGAGTGAAGTGTTTCCTTCTTTTGATGCTTGGCCTTAAGGCATTCCCAGATCAATATAAAAACAGGAAAGACTCATTTAAAACAGTAAAGCTTTTCCGCAACTGTACATTGCTACAGTATAAACTCTATGTATTTTTAACAGAAGCTAGTCATGATCATTCCTGTTTTTCTTTCACATCTCTCTCTCTTAAATTCTTCTAAACCAACATGATGATGACTTCTAAACAGCCGTGGTGACCATTGGTTTATTTCATGTAGCTAACACTCACGTCTTCAGCCGCCAGCTTCCTCTTCACCTCGTCAATTAAAAAAGCCTCCATTCCGTTACCGGCGGTGCAGTAGTAGCGAACCACACTCCCCTCACTCTTCGGTTCAGTCATTGTTATAAAATGTGTTCACTGTCAGCAAACGCTCGTCTCTGCTAGTAGCAAGTTTGCCAAGTCTTATTTGACTACGAAAGCCGCCATATCGGTTTGTTTGTTTACACCGGAAGCGGAAGTACGTCATCAATTGTTGCCAGTCGCTGACCAGCAGGGGTCTCTGTTACACAGTGGAGAAAGTCACTTCATACAGAAACAACATTTATCACAGTGTGAATGCAAAAATGTGCCAGCCGTGCTCAGAGTTGTTCATATCATCGATTTTCTGTGTGTGTTATTGTGATACAACAGTGGACAAGCCATAACAACAACTCCTCGTTTCGTGATTAATTTTTAAGCACGGGTTGAAGGGAGAGCATTCAGTGTCCAAATACCTCGATGCACACATTATGTATGCAGACACTTTCAACTTCACATTTCTTCCACTTGAGTTTGGACATGCACAATACCAACACATACACCTCTGCTGCAGTGCATTACCTGGAGGCGGCTGCGAATAGGTGTTCCTTGAGAGCTGAGAGGTAAACTAATAAGTCCTGCAGCAGAAGTCAGTGGTTCCATGCAGTTGCCTCTTTTTTTTTCTTATCTACAAGATACAGAGAGAACCTCCTTCCAAAAATGTTTCGACACTTACTCTAAATCCCTTTCTTATCACTGTTTCTCCTCTTGCCTTGCCGCACTCTCTCTTTTTAATCTCCCTCTTTTCTCTGTGACATTTTAATGACCCCAACATATTTAATCCCTTGACTTTTTATTTGATGAACAGTGTTTTGCTTGTTGACTTGTGCTATAAACTCCTCAAATGCTGGCAAGCTGCTGTAACCTGTCACTGTGCGGTGCATGCTCATAACAAAGTGTAGAATTATGATTAGTAAGTATGTTTATATAATAACAGTGAGGAAGGGTATAATTTGATTGATCTAATGTTACTTCAGGCGGTAGTGTTAATTCCATCTGAATTAATTAAGTGTAATTTCTCTACGGATTTCTCTTGCATGAATATTTAACAAAATCCCATCAAATTTATACCAAGATTTGGGGATTACATGTTCAATTTCTAAACCTTTGACATACATTGCAATTGCCAAAGACATGTCATTAAAAATTTTAGAAATGCAAGCATTTAAGAGCTGTTTTCAGATGGTTCAGTGGTGATTGTTTTTTCTTAATAATCTTTCTGCACTAAGTTTTTCTATTGTCATAAATAGTGGATACATAGTGGGTCACATTGTTACCATAGTCAGAAACACTATTCAGATCTAAAGCACATCAAAGGGCTTTAGATCTAAACTTTTTTGGACTGCATGACGGAGATTAGAGTACCTTTGCTCAGTGACAGCTTCACTTAAAGTTCAAGTTGGATTTATGGGTCTTAACCAGACACTCCTTCCCCTTTTCTGTGCTGCACTCCTTCTCTTTAAAGTTTAGCGTGTGACTGCTTTAATCAGCCCAAACTACTGGACGTATCCATGTAGAAAGGAGACATTAATACTCTTTTCAACAGCTGTCATTTGCAATAATTAGCCCCGCGGCTGCTAAGTGAACACAACAGCTTCACAATATGGATGCAGCCTGGCACACCAGTCAAAGTGTGATGTATTAGTGTACATTAAACTTGTTTTCATTCTCCTCCACACTCCATAAATGATGGGAGGCAGGGAAGGGTGAGCAAGAAGGAGGGAGGTGGATAAAGGAAGAAAAAGGGGCAGATGAAGAAGACAGAAAATGGGAGATGGAAGAGAAACAGAACAGTGAAAATGTTAAATGGAAGAAAGAAATGGGAAAATGCATACATGAATCTCATGTGCTTAAATGTGGCACACAAAATAAAAGCTTTGTATTACAGTTCCATAATGCTGGACTTATTAATGGATTCTTGAATGCAAAGAAATTATAGCGGGACAATAATAAAAAGAGTTGCTAAAATTGGAAATAAGTACAGAGTCACAGTGTTAACTTATTGGAGACTCTTAAATAGAATTATGATCAGGGCATCTCTTTTGTGATATATGCTGTCATTTGCTGTGGCCTAGAGCCTCAACATATTTTATGTTTCATTTAACTTTTAATGGAAGACCAAGAGTCATCGTTTTCCCCCTTCACAAGTTTCCTGTTCTCATGGGACCAAAGTGCATTAATTAGCTCACATGAATGAAAACTAAGAACGCCACAATAACTGGGCTTCAACTTCATCTGCTGGATAAGGTCAAACGATGTGGCTGAAAATTTGGAGAAACAAAATAAGTGGAATATAACTTTATCAAACAAGTTAGCGCAGTGTGTAAATGTCAGCTATTATGTGAATGTTAATGAAACAGAATGAAGCATGATCACACAATTATCAATTATGCATCATAAAAGGTCATGATCAAAACCACAAAATCCACTCACATGTGAGTGGATTTCTGACTTGGTGACATATGAAAACGCATATAGAAACTTCATTTTGGCACATTTTCTGATCTACACTTGCACTTCAGGCATGAATAATAATATTTAGACACTTATAATTATACTCACACAGATATAAATGTCATAGGTTGAATTATCTGTTTCCTAATTAAAAAAATAAATTTGAGTTTCAAGTGGCATTATCTCATAAAATTACACATTCAGTGTGTGATGATTAATATTCAGTGAGATTTCAAGAGGGCTGTCATTTAAAAGGCCAGACTATTCATGCATTTTGGTGTCTGTGTGTGCGTGTTTAATTAAGGTAGGTGGAGTCCATCTGTCATGCTCCTCCAACTCCTCTCTTTTATAAGCATCACCTTTACTCTATCGTTTATTCCCTTTTCTTTTGCTTTTCTTTTATCTCTCCCCACATCCTCTTTTCATTCTCTCTGCTTTATTTGCTTTTAACTTCACTTCACTCTCAGAAGGAAGTGAGATCTTTAAGAAGAGAAAGAGTAAAAAAAGTGTAGAAACCATGCAATTCTTTTGTATGTGTCATATATGTGTGCATTCTTGCCTGTTTTAAGTGCTGATATGTGTACGTTTATGATGGACTGTAAGTGTGCCAAACATCGATGACGGAGAGAGAGTAAGATGGAGACAGACGTGCACTCTTCCTGTGACAGAGCTCAACCAGTAAACACTACAACAAACGCTCAGCTAGCAGGAGAAATGTGGAAGAGCACAAAGATGGATGGCAAACTTGACGATGCTGAAAAATGTATGCGTTCGGCATGTGTGGTTTGTGTGTGACTGCTGTGTGTAATGGCAATGTTCTCCATCAATTCCTGAGGGAATCTGTTTTTTTTTTTTTGTTGTTTTTTTCCAGCTGCTGAATGTTCACCGCCGAGTTGCTAATTTTGTCTGTTTTCTGTGTTGTGCTGGGCAGGTAGTGTACATTGGGTTTGTCAGAGCATTTCTGTTAAAAAACAGCTGCTATCTGCAGCTTTAAACAAGGCTGATGCCAGTAGTGAGACTGAAGCAGAACAATACAAATTGGGGCTTTAAAATGAAATCAATAAAAGAAGCTAAAAAATAACTTATTTAATTCTCTGTTTTTTGTCACTATAAGAGACTCATTTTGCATGATTGTATTTCATATTTTGTTACATACTACATTGTTAACACAAAGAATACTGATTAGAGCAAGATTGATTTTAAGTATCATAGTTGATAGCTGATATACTTATATAGTCACTAAACACTTTATTAGGAACATCCTAGTAAAACACTCTTTAATATAATGTATGACCTCAGCAATAAACATAAATAGAGAAGAAGAGTAGAATATTAAAATTTCTTACATTGTCAGCAAAATAGAAAATGTGTGAAGTGCTCTGTGAATGAATTTATCTCATTTTGACAGCTGCTTATTGCTAATTGGAATTTAGACCACACTTTCCATAAACACCAGTGTCTTTCACTGTCTGTTTTTGGCTTCTTTTTTTTAAGTTTGACCTTTAATTCTTTCCACCATCTGCTATTTTGTGACACTAAATTACTAAGCTTAATAGACTCTGGCAGGTGTGGCTGCTTGCCACTCTGTCTAAAGTCATACAAAATGGCATATGCTGCTTGTGCAAAATAACACAACAGGACTGAATATGCAAACTGTAAGTTGCCTGAATGATTAAAGATTGTGGACATTAACCTGATCTAAGGTCCACAATACCATGTGGGGCATTTAATTTAACTGTCTACACAAAACTGTGACCTGACAGTGCACAAGCCCTTGTCCCAGTTAACAAAGAACATTGCTCACACTACGTAAAATCCCAAATCCCCTTGCCCCATATTTTGTCAAGTAAAAAAAAGTCAACATCACACCGCTACCAAGGCCACTGTTCCATTTAGCTAAATAAAAAAAGATGAAAGCCCTTGGCCTATTTTTTCAGTGTTTAACACCACCATAAAGAGTAGCTATTACTTTCATTCCCAAGGTCCTCTGGCTTATTTCAGGAGCTCTTTCGTATAATTTCACTATGATGCATACAATTTAATACATTATAAGAAAAAATACAAAATGGCTAATCTCAGAGGATTTGGTTCTCCATGTACCAACTGCTGACAGGCAACAGAAACCTTTTCAGATTGAGGTCACTCAGGCTTACCAGCTGCTACTGAAGTCCTGTGTAGTTGCACTTCCAGGTCACTGCAGCCAGGGGGAGGTCTAGGTTTACTGCTGAGCTATATCGTGCTGCTGTGTTGTCTTGGTGACAGTCTACTGCAGCGTAGAGGAAGTAGAGGCGAAGAGAAGAGAAAAAAACAGAGGCTGACAGTCCAAAACACAACTTACTGCAGTAAGAGAGAGAACAGATGTTACTGAAATGCTGCTGAATGTCAGTGTGAAACGTTAGCGTGATATTTCGGGGTATTTTGTTACCCCAATAGGTCTATTGTTTGTGTCTTGGATTTTGTAGACCGTACAGGTATTCGCAATGTGTGCTAAACCCCTTCTTTTAATAATATTTCTGTAATTGTAATAAATGTAATAAAAGTAAGTAGCATGTTTTCCTCCTTTTTCTTCTTCCACAGATGCTGCCGTAAAATAGGGATATTTGCTGGTTTGTTGCTACACACGCAAAAACAAAACAGAACAAAAAAAAAAAAAAACCCATCAGGG
>VUQI01008754.1:0-17633 GCA_015106735.1 Paratilapia polleni | reverse complement strand
GTAGAGTAAATGGTAAATGGTAAATGGACTGGTACTTATATAGTGCTTTTCTACTCAGTTTCTGTGTAATCAAAGTGCTTTAACTACAGGCCACATTCACCCAGTCACACATACATTCATACAGCGCTTTCATCTACACTTAAGTGCTTACTAACATTCACACACACTCACACTCACACTCTGATGAATGCATCGGGGCAACATGGAGTTCAGTATCTTGCCCAAGGATACTTTGGCATGCAGACTAGGGGAGCCAGGAATCGAACCACTGACCTTCCGATTAGTAGACGACTTGCTCTACCTCCTGAGCCACAGCCGCCCCCTATATAAAGGGAAGTCAGCTGCTTTTAGATGGATAGAGACATATGTGTGTACATTGGTGTATTGGTGTTTGTGAACTCTTGTGCTTATAATAAAGGTCACAAGTTGGTGGATGAATTTTATTCCAGCCTCATGCCCTTTTGTTTAAACCTCAGGCTACCGCCAGCCAAACTGACAGTGTACCTTATTAAGGACATCTTTCCAAAGTCCTTTTTGGATCTCTTCTCCCAAATCCATTGCCCACAATATTTTGATAGAATTCAAAGGAACTAGGTGTAAAGAATGAATCCAAGTATAAAAGTGTGAAATCATTCCTTTTAAATTGTGTACCGGCTCAAGAAATGTGTCTAAAGGAGAAACAACAAGTAGACTTGGAAAGTGAGAAAATGTATTGCTCACAAAACTAATGCCTAAACCTAATCAAGTCATTTTAAGTGCCTAAATCTAACCAAGCCGTTTTTAATGCCTAAGTTTAAACAAGCAGCATGTTTTAATTAATAACATATTTAAAAATGATGCAAATGATGTATGAAAATCTGTGAGATAGATTGACCGGTGTATGACTCAAACTTTGGTCTCTGGTGTGAGCAGCATAATGAATCTGCTCCACCACCAACCTCTCCAATTTCCAAATGGTATCATGAGCAAGGCCAATTATAAGGACCCAAAAGCAGATGTTGAGGCAGGTTGTCAGTTTTAAAGGTTTTATTAATCTCAAAAATGAGCAGTCCAGATGGAGACAGGATGGCAGACGGAGAGAAAGGATTAAAAACTGGGAACAATAAAGCTAATAAGCATTCAAAGGCTAGACTGGTTACCACTGTGATAGCTGTAATTATTTGGCGATAAATGGGTGGAGAACTGGCTCTTTTATATGCAGGTAAATGGACTGATGGAAAACAGGTGTGCCAGCCCATGCTTCAGCAGGAACAGATGAGGGGACATGCCTCCAGTCTGTCCAATGAGGAAGGTGAGCCTGTCCCTCACACAAGGAATAGAGAGAGGGAAAGGCTAAAAGGGAGACATGCAGCGATGAGGTACTGTGGGACCATGACAAATGGGGACTTTTTTGCCTTTTAAAAAGTGGAAAATATTCATTTTGTGTACATGGACATGAATCAGTACACATGAGAATGGACTGATGAAAAGTTCACAAAAATAATGTTGGGAAATTTGTGTTGAGGAACACAAATCAATAGATTTAAAGTTGTGAATATTTCACAACCTGCCCTGAGACTGTGTTGTGGGGGTATTGGGATTGGGTCTACAACTCGTCAGTCAGATCGGGCACTTTATGAGGTGCTGAGGAGGAGCTGCCATATCCCTACTGATCAGTATATTTTGACTCATACTTCACAGATGAACTAACTAGCAAGGCTCTTAAACAGCAATTTAAACATTTTCCCCAAGAATGAATGAATAACGGCAGTCTCAATGACGTATTGCTTTTCACTGAAAAAATATTCTTCTAAATATTTCTATATGAACCTTTACTGTTTGTCTCTTGACACGTAATGGTTGTGAAAACTGGGGAACTGGTGGCTGTGCTGCAAGCCTGTCATCATTATAGCAATTAGATACCAAAAATCTGTGAAACATTGTATTACCACTTTGCAAATATAATGAGGTTTCAGATTACCATATTTATGCAGACTGATATAAATAAATATCAAATTTGCTTGTACAATGTGTTCAGAGTTTAAATAAAATTTCTAAATAAATTACACTTAATACTGAGTCAAATATTGAGTCCACTATTTACTAAAAGTCCAGACAAACACAGAAAATAATTCCACTTAAAATAGGATTCTTTATTCTGAGTCATTGACAAATTGCTTCAAAATTACTTGTAGTGAACAGTGAATCTGTCTGGCAATCAGTGGCAACAGCTGCCATTTTTAGGATTATAAAAAGTAAAAATATATTCCTTTGGAAAATTAAAACAAAATCAGCAGATTGCTGTGAATACCTCCCCTGTGGTTGCAAGTCACAATGAATCTCAGAAAACAAACTTATACAATTCAGTTCATTGTCATGGTAGAACAGAAATCTGCACAAAGGTCACTCATCTGGCAGATTTCTTTTAACATTGCTGGAAAAAAAAAATTAAATGGACCATACATTTAATGTTTCATTACCAAAATAGGAAAACAAAAAACTAAACAAGTGTAAATAGTGCTTCATACAGGCTAAACAGCAGCATGCATATTCTGTATAATGCCCACTTATCCATCCTCAGATATTGTATTTGACATCAAATCAAACAAATTACACATCACAAATTCTACTTTGAAGTAGGTTAACTGTCTTTATGTACCAATTCATTAAAATACCTGTTAATCTATGTTTTCCAAATTTAAAGAGACAGTAAAGCAGTGTGACCTAAAGAAATACACAGTTGTAAACTTGTGTTAGCACTTAATGTGAAGAGGCATTGTCAGCATCAAAGAACTTTAAACCTATATGAATATCTCTGACTCACCATGTTTCTTTCTGTGGATCACCCTTATGATGTATTTTTATTCTTTGAATCTTCCTAACTTTCCTGGAGTTCCTATAATGCTTTTTATATTGACTCCAACAACCACATAGATTTATGTCACAAGTAATGTTGTGTATTCTTCATGTAAAATAGTACTTTTAAAACACCTTTTCTAGATGAAGTTACAGACGGTTAGTCAAAATATGTATTATTATATATTTACACCATCCTTATGTTCCATAACACAAATTCCTGCAATAAGATTAATCATATGTCCTGTGTTGCAAAAAGAGTACCACTTTACTACTTTGAGTAAAACATATAAACAAAAACCTGTGACAAAGCACAGCAAGTCGATAAATAAACAGAAATGTAGAGGCTAAAGCAGAAAGGGCAGTGAAATTTTCAGATATAAAATGCTGATGATGCAGGCACTAAATCTGTTACAGCACAAAAAAGGAAAATAAAATACCAGCAGAAACAGCTGCTGAAGTTGTAACAAAAATTAGCAGGCATGCACCAAATCAGTCATTTGGTGCATGCTGCATTGTCTGATGGTAAGGAGAGATTGTGAATTGCGATATCTTATAAATGATGGCTGAGAGCTCAGAGCACTGCAAAAGACCCAGTTATAGGTACAGGTGACAGACAAAATGTAATAAGATTTATACATCTACCAAACAGACACAATTAAACAGATAAACAATGTCAAATACACAAAACACAATGAAACATACAAAACTTGATTATATAATAAACAACTACAAGGGTATTTGGAGAATCCTCCACCAAGTCCAATTTAGCAATTTTAGACAAAGTAATCCAGATCTAATAGACAAAAGAGTCAAATAAACAAACCAGAATTTAAAGAACAATCAAATAAACAAAACCGTATCTAATAAACAAATTGGCATATAAAGAATATAGTCTAACAGACAAAACAAGCTAAAAGATAAAATCCAATTTAATAAATAAAACAAAACAAAACAAAACAAAAAACAAACAAACAAAAAACCCCCAAAACCCACCAATTGGTAAAATGCAATCTAAAAAAAAAAAACCAAAAAAAAAAAACCAGAGAAAAGACTGGACAAAACATTGAAGATATAGTATTTTCTTTACTAGTGTGAGCTACTAGTGAGCTGCAGTGCTGTGAGTGCTCTCTGCCACCTTAGGTTCATAATTACCAATAAATTGTAAATGGTTTTGAGGCTACTTTCATTCACAATTTTGTTTTAAATTTAAAAATTAAGAATGAGTATATGTCTAACTGCATAATTTTGCAGGTACACTTGCACCCAATGGAAAAATTAAATACACATCATTCATTTCTTTCACTTTCAAACTACTGAACTGAAAAACTGAAAAAAGTAAAAACTGCACAAAATTAAATTAAAACAACATGACATTAAAATGATATACCATTTTGACCCAGGTCTGTGTATATGGCAGCTGTCAATATGACATAAGGAATGCTTCTGTACATTTGATTTACAACAAACAGGAAATTTTTTCATATGTAAAACACTGACAAAGGGCATGTTATTTGAATGTACAGTAACAGCTGAAAAATACTTCAGTTGTGGTACTTTTTTAGTTAAAAAATATCAATGCAATATTATGAATAAAAACTTTGTGTCACTTTTTGAGTCAGAAAATAAAAGTATTGTATCTTACTACATGTGAAGGGGACTGGAAATATGGAGGATGCAAATGTTAAAATTGTTTTTAAGAAATCTAATTTCTGGTAAACACTAGGCCAAAGTATTTTTACAATTTATCAAGAATCCATTAGTCAAGATATGAATCCCACCCTTTCAGAATTGTTATGCTCATTCTGTACTTAAAACATGTTTAATTAATGCACTCTATTTACAAACTGAGTATGTTTATACATAAAATCCTCTCTCTCATAATGTATAACACATACAAATACAGCATTGAACCATAGTGTCCTTTAACACATTCATACAAAAAAAGTAAAGAATATTATATATGTGACAAAGCATGATGCATGATGCTGGTATCAAATGATCCCCTATACAGCACAATCTTTCAAAAAGAAAAAGAAAAAAAAAGGAAAAACGTAATAGCTGCAGTTAAAGGGATTTTGAAAAGGCAGTGTGTCAAATACTATCAATAAGGAATCATCAAGAGGGTCTCCCTTTGCATTTTGGTTTTTCATGATAACTCATGGCATCTATCTGCTCTGTGAGCTGCTCTGAATTCATCACAGGTCCAGTAATCATGTCTCTCTGTGGCTGTGATTGTTGTCCTGTCCAGAGAGGCTTCAGTGACTAACTACACCATGGTGCAAAGTCTCTACTATCCAGTCTTTTGAGATTATTGTGCTCACCATAGCCACCAGAGTCTCAGACACTACTGGCCACGTGTCCAAACTCCTGGGAAAAAGTTGAAATGCCAACTCCAGGATTGGGTAAAAACTCCAAACACTATCTCCAAAGCTCTTCAAATTTTCCTTTTGATGGCTTCTTGGAGATGATCTGTGGTAGTACTACTTCTTAGCCAGTTGGAAAGGATGTTGACCCTTTAAACATGAATACAGTTTTAATAATTTAAGAAACACAAAGCAGCAGGAATATAAAAAATTCTACTGCAAAACTGCTTTGATGTCCAGTGCATTTTTCAAAATGCTGTATTGTAGTCACTTTCTCCTTCCTACCTGCTTTGTCCACTCCTGATTATGTTCGGATTACTTCAGCCAGAAAAGTGGCTGAATAGTCAACTCATACATTTCTCCTGCGGAGTCTGATGTTGCTGAAATTTTTCTAAAAAGTTCTCACATGCAACTCTGTCAAGTCTGAAGCAACAAAATGAAGCAGAAAGCGCGTTAAGCCCTGGTTCCAGGACCTCCACTGGGGAAATAAAGGTCATTTGACTGTTTCTTATATTACAGCCATAACCTATATTAGTGAGTGTCAAAATATAGTGATTAAAAAAATATTTTAACATAGAAGGAATCATGGCTAGAGGACAAGCCCAGCATGACAATGTAGGTAAAAATGAGACTTTTGATATGCTCTAACTTGTTTTAACCAGTCACCTGTCCCAGTTGGTGATATGACCTTTGAAAGATTACCCAAAATGCATTTTTGAAGTTTTCTCCAGTGAATCAGAAAACAGATCCACAGTCATAGACCATTGATGTCTATGTCATATACAATAAATTCGTGCAGTTTTGCTGCTGAGGCTATGATAAATCCCATGATTTTGGTGCTCAAAGTTGGTTGCTGAAAAAAATGTGTTGAACAAAAATGACTTATTGCCTTTTAGATTGTGACAGATTTTGAAACTTATATTTCAGCCCTTACAATTTCATGTGGACATCTGTGGTGCCTGTGAAGTTAAGAAGGTTCAGAAATGCTGAAAAGATAACGTAAAAAAAAAAAAAAAGACAAACATTTCAACCCATTTCTATGTACTAATTTCTATGTGAAATATACTTAAGTTGTCATAAAAGTACATTTAAAAAATCATCTAATTTTGAGGAGGTCAGGTTCAAACTTTTTTCAGATTTGACTGATTGTGTGTGGAATGACCCATGAATGTAAAATGAGTGACATTTTAATGTATGTGAAGTCTTGAAAGTTTCAGAAAGCCAGGATGTAGTTACTGTCACTCTTTTTAAGGGCAACCAGTCACACAGTAGATGTGTGACTTGTCACCTTGGTAACCAAAGAAATGAAGGAGAAGCTTGTAAAATGTGAGTAATGTTGTGAAAGAGTCTATTTTAACCCAAACCACGGTCTTTTCCTAAATCTAAACCATAGGTAGATGCCTAGTCCTAAACAAATAAGTCATAATAATAATAAGTCATCTAAGCTGGTTACATACAAACACAAAACCCTGTTTTCTGGGTGAAAGTCCTGTATTTGATCTAACTCTGCACCACTGCTGCCTCCTCCCAATGTTGCATTTTGTACTAGCCCGTCTGCCCTCCTAAAGGCTTTCTGGCAGAACCATGTCCTTCCATTCATCCTCCTGAGGTGCTATAACTGTTGTTTAGATAAGAAGAAGGCACTGAAAAACAGAACATACCCTGAATTGCACTGGACATGAAAGGGTTTTTATAAATCTGTATGTTGGGGGCTTGTTTTCCCTTTAGATTTAAAAATGTTTGGGGCTTTAGTATACAGTCTTTCAACCATGAATCTTCAACATCACTAAAAAACACAAACATCACATCATCTTCAGCTGTCAGGCACACAGGTCCATCCATGTCCAAGAGGAGTATAGACAATCCACAAACTGATATTAGTGACCAAACTCCTGTAGCCAGGGTTGATGTAATGCAGAAAACAGTTATTAACAGCTAAGAACAGTTATTATATTTTTATTTATTTATTTTTTAATTATATTAGACTTATAAGTAAAATTCAGGAAAGGGCCATCCCATTGAAACTGCTTGCTTGTTGTTGGTTCTTTTCCTCAAAACACCAATGATGTATTTGTCACATTCAGAAGATTATTTAGAATCATCAACAGCTTTTCTTGTGTTACTGGAAGTTGCATTAACTAAAAGAATTGCCTTAACTATTTAGGAAATACAGCCATTTTTATGCATGGTCCCCCATTTTCACAGGCTCAAAAGTAATTGGACAACAGACTGACAACTAAAGTGGAGGATCACAGAATTCTTTCCTTGGTTAAGAAAAACACCTTTACAACATCTAGCTAAGACAAGAACACTTCAACTATATCTTGGCTGTGTTATTTAAAATCCATGGTGCGTGTAAAAATCCATTGTGTCATTGTCAAAAAATTGATTGACCTAACTATTACCTAGTATTAGTACAAGAGTCACAACAGCCATTTTCTGGATTTAATAATTTTAATATCTTTACAGTCATCATTTTCCTGATTATACCTTTTTTTTTTTTTGCTCAACTATATATATATATGTATTTTTACATTTATTGCACCTAAATACTTGGTAATGATACTGTCTTCATAAAATCATACACAGTGAAAAATTTTAACTTTGAGAACTGCAGCTGTCTGTTCTTAAACTAAATTCTGAGATGTTAAACCTCTGTTAATCTCTATAAACCCCTGCAGGTTTAATTTTAGCCACATACACAGCTTATCTGTAGTGGCATTTAAGTGACTTCTAAACTACACTAAACTACATTTATACTATAAGCCCCCAGCAGGACAGAATTTAAAATACCACATATTTGATTCATATACAACGTTAAACCTTTTCAAACCTTGGACTGCACTGAAGTTAATGACAGAATTTTTAAAGTACTATTCTTGACATTGTCGACTACACAACAGGGTCTACTATTAAGCTTGTGGCACTCTACAAGGAAGGTTTGAAATATTTTAGAATAAATCCAAAATTCTCAGAAATGTATGTTTAATTATGACTGTCACTAAAAACAATGAACATTTTAAAAATCTGAGCATAATCAATATGACAGCAAGAACAAGGCCAGCTGGTGACTAAGGCACAAGTTAATTTGAGGTATGGTGCAGCAACACGACACAATGAATATTTTATTGCTGGGAACAACAATAATCTCTCATGGCAACATCAAATCCAGGCAGAGCAAAACACACACAAAGATTTGTCAAAGAGCAGTAGCATATAATGGATTAAGCTCCACTCCGGTCAGTCCTTCTATTTCTTCAGCACTGAGTCACTTCGGGAAGTTAATGAGGTTAGCTTAATGAGCACAGCTTCTCCAAAAAAACGTTAAAAGGATAAAAGTCCTTGATTAAAAGTCCAAGCAGGTTACAGATTTCTTCATATAAGGATGAGACAATTTGATGATTACAGCAGCATGCCTTAAGTGAGAGCAGCAATATTTCAAAAATATGGTCTGAATACTGTGCCTCTGATTAGAAGACAGACAATCTACAAACACTACAGTCAATAAACAGAACCTGACAGTCATAAAGCAGGAAATGGCTGCCTGTAAAATTTGGCAAAACTATTTAAAATGGACTAAAACTACAAGGAATAACACAAAGCAAAAACATAGAGTTGTTGCTTTCCTGCTGTACAGTTTTGTTTTCAGGATCTTTCCTGCCTGAACTTAAAGCTTTAAAGGGTTACAAAATCTTGGTTGATGCCCTCCTTCGTGACTTAAGTGTTAAAAACAAACTCTGGAATATCTGATTCTCAAAAGCAATTAAATATCAAACTATCTGCTTTGATTGACAGGTATGCTGACACAGAGAACTGTAGCTGACCATTTCTGCTAAGTCTCAGTTTTGCCAATTTGAATCACTGAATTGGACCTCTTGACCATGTTTGTACTGTTGCTGCCATTTGGTGTGTTTTTAATGGAATTATCTGACAAATATGACAAATAATATATGGCTTGCTGTGTGGTACAGACCATCCAAGAGGTTTGTGTTTCTGTTCAAGACAAACTTGAATAACACAATGGTCCAAGCAACCAAATTAGGTAGTTAGAACAATCAATGTGTATATGTATATTTTTAGCATTTTTGTCCTGAATTTGTCTTTAGGGTGACACTAGAAGAATATTTGTGGCCTATGCAGTGCAGAGTCCATTTTCAGGGAAGCATGACATGGCATTGTGCTTGTTTCCAGATTTCTTGCTGCATTTTTATATATATTTTGAGCCAGAGGATGGCTGTAGCTGATCTTTGCAGTGATGGAATTATTCCAAATATATTAGGAATCACTTTGTGGGAACAGTAATTTATCTCAATACATTATTATTGGCCATTATTTTTTGAAAGTAACTTACGCATGTAGGCATGAGGAAGATAGACAAGAAAGATTTGTGAAAGTATAATCAATCAAATGCATTCATAGTGATGCAATAAACAATAAACTTACTGTCAATATAAGAGTTTTAGGCACATAATTTAATTTATTTGTTGGATTTAATGTAATGAAATCATGTGTACATATGTAGCATTATTGTGCCAACTTAAGTTGACCATTCCCTCCAACTAGCAAGAATACCTAGTGCAAAAACCATGGCATCACCCCACACTGGCTTCCCATCTACCCACCTAGAGTGTGAGTTTTGGTGGTCACCGTGTCTCGGAAAACTGGAAGTGAACCTGTGATACTACAGTCTAGTAGTTATTGGACAGTCATCAGTCTGATTTATTAAGTTTCATGTTGCTCAGTTTAATATGAGCATATGAACAAATATCCACAGTGCACACTTAAAACAGCTTTCTGTCACTGTGTGAACATTTGCTAAAATTTCAACTAGTGTATACTGAGTGCTTGTTTATGTTTGTTTTTCAACACTTTATTAGAGGAGAGTTCAACCAAAACTTTCCAAAGGCTAAACCATAGATTTTTCCAGCCCCACAACTCAGTGCAGCATGGTCTGTATCACAACAGAGCAAAACAACATAATGCAATAAGTTAATAAGCATTGTCCACTTCACATTATGCACAAATATCATGCATATGCAGCCACATTATAATTTCTTGTTATCCAATCATATTAAAATAATGCATAGATATTAAAATTCATTACATAAACACTATCATAAGTATTAAAATAAACAATCTGTTTAAAAAAAAAAAAGCCATGTCTTTTTAGGATTTTTTTCATGTATAACAGAACAGGAAAAGTAAAAAAATAAATATCCTATGTACAAAAACAAGCCATTCCAAATTTTTCGTCACTGCAAGGAAAAAACAAAGGCAAAATATCAGTTGTTAGTTCACACGTTTCTAGTGAAGTTAGAGTGATTAGCAACAACACAACACAATGTCAAACGTACTTTATTCCAACATCCTGGTACAGGTAAGCCATCATCTCCCTGGGAAAAGAAAAACAAGATGTGAGAGACAAACAACATTCTAAGCAACAATGTACATAAAGCATTTTACAATTACATAATGAAAATAACAGCAAAAACTTTTTTTTGCCACCCAGGGTTCTAGAAGTGCAAGTCGTGCATTTTTTTCCATATGTCTTGCAGGTCTGAAAACAACTCTGCATTATTACTTGTAAATAATTACTTGTAAATGAACAATAGCCATTCCCACAAGAATTATAAATGAGGTATAGCCGAGAGACACTTTGCATTAACGCTAGTGCAACAGTCCAAACAGTTCAATCATCTTCTTAACAGGAGATATGTTGGGATGGTGGAGAACAAATCAAGAAGCAACAGTGTTTGTTTCTACAGTTTTCACTGATGAAATTACCTTTGCACAATTTTGTCAATGAAATTGACATGAGTGTATCAGAATTTGTGTCAGTTCATGACAAAATCTGTGACTATGTTTATAACTGTTCCCAGATGCACAGAAAAAGATTGTTACCATAGCAACAGTCAAGCATATTATGGTATTTACAACTTTTTGCTACAACAAGCAGATAGTGTGATCTTTCTATGTTAAGGAATGTGAATAAAATCATAAAAGAAACTTTTGCAGTGGTTAAAATAGTTGCAGAGAACCAGAGTGTCCCCCGAACCTCTGTCTTTGTCTGTGTCTCCACAAAGTATTTTTCAGCTGTTCTTTTTTAATTTTCATTCAATTTCGAGACTAATTAGCACAGACACATGAAATTTTAGATGTCTCTATACTTGGAGATCCTTTTACACTGTGGCATTGAGTTTGGGCTGTAAATTTGGGTAGAGAAATTGCTTTATGACACCACATGCTGCTTTAATTCCCACAGAAGCTTTTCAGTTGCTGGTTAAGGCAGTCTGTCAAAAGAATAACAGATTTTAAAATCACAATAATTTCTAAGCCTTACCTGTGAAAAGGAAACTCAGAAATTAAAGAGATCTATATTGCAGTTCCCTTTACATATTAACAGATTTATGACCATATAGAATAAGCAGATTAGGGAATTTCTTTTGCATCTGGAAGGTTACACAATCTACAATCTGTTTTTGTTCTAGTTGTCTTTGTGATGACACATATAGACACAGCCAAGCTATGACAGCATCTCCTAATCCTTCTAAGGAGTAAATGTTATAGTGAAAAGCAAAATTTGTAGGCTGGCTTTGTAAGGTTAAAAGTCTACATGAAAAAAACTGATGCTTCTTATGCTAGAAGCCCAGAACTCTGGCTTGCTCAAACCCAATAAATTAATCTTTCTGCTACTGCTTTTCAGTATCTGTGGTTTTCTGTTGCCTTGAAGATGGAAAGAAATAGTGCCCCATACAAGAGACAGTGTAAGAAACCAGGGATCACGAGTAAAGGCACTAGTATATTTGAAAATGACACTGTCAGGGTTTTAAATGTAAGGTTAATTCAAGCTATGTAACTGGTATATTAGTAACAATCATAGATCTATATCTTATGTTATATTTATTTAGAAGGTTTTAGTAGGGATAAGACTGAAAAATTAGTATTTATTCTCATCAGGAAAGACTTGATTATGTTAGTTCTGTAGGAGGCTACTTGTCCAGCCATATTATATAGGAGGCAGTGAGTTGATTACAATAGATTTAAACTTTCATGCAAATGTGCATATTTTGGTTTACATTGATACATTTTGGTACCCACAGAGAGAGGTGTTGTTAGGGATAGCTAAAGGCATGCTGGGAAACATAAAGGGAAAGAAAGAGCACCATACCACAGGGCAAGGGGCATCCAGCCCATCCAGGCCTGGCAAGCCCGGTTCACCTTTCTCCCCTTTAAAGCCTCGGAAACCCTGTTTGTGAAATCAGCCATTTAAAAACCAGTTTTGCAGCTTATGTTCAGCAGAGGAGTGTTTGTCCTCCACTGCTTGATGACAGGAAGATGTCCACTTCTGTCCACTGGATGACTGGTTGCAGGTTTCCTAAACATGCAGGAAACCTGGGACTGACAGGAACTGGGCTCACTGAGATGGGTTTGTAAGGATTAAAAAGTTTTCAGGTGTAAAGTGTGGTGAAAATTGTTTCTTTGATGCCAATGTTGAGGTTAATTCACTCAAGTAAATATGTTTGATCCAGATTTCTGCCAACAATCTCTGCTACCCTAAGAGATATACTTGCTGTTTAACCAGATTTTCATGTAGACCATCAACTACATTGTATACATAGAAATAATTTCTGCCTATTTACTGCAGACCTTAGGTATTCCACTGAAGGGCACACTAGACACTCAGATTGTACAGAGCATTCCAGATTTGCATGATGTAAACAATAAACTTATGATATATCATATATATGATGTTATTTTGGGTAAGATAGCTCAGGTGTCTGATGGCTGGTGGAAAGAACAGACTATTGACAACCTCCCCAGTTTTTGATTGATCATGTGTTGAAAATAACCAGTGCACAATGGCTAGAAGAATAGTCAACAGTGCTAATGGTCAGTAATGGATAAAATACAGCAGAAGAGAAATTTGGAAGTAGGCATAAGAACTGGTATTGATTATAGCCAGTTTTATAGGAAAGGTTTCAGACTGGATTCAGATCTCAGTTTCTGGTCTGTGCAGAACTCTGTGTGTGTCTCTAACTATTCTTTAATACAAAGGACATAGCTGCAGAGGGGAAGGTGCAGGAAGAAGGCTCAAAGTCAAGATGAAATACTTTGGTATCTGTTGACACTCATCAGCAGTGGCCACTTGTTTCCTGTCTGTCTAGTTCCTGGAAAAAAAAAAGTTCCTCAGGAAGAATTGTGGTCCAGTGTCAAGCATTTCCCTTTGTTCTAATGACACGTTTTTAATGGATCCAAGAATCATATTTAGGATGTAGGATCAATTCTGCTACTGTTGCCAAAATCTCTGGTAACATACAGTGGGACAACTGGACCAAAACCACTCTGAGGTTTATTAGAAACACTGAGTGAGGCAAAAGGAAGATGACTACTGAATACAGATCTTCAGAGAAACTTAATCTCTGGGATTATGTTGTATTCTAAAATAGTGCTTCTTCCCTTTGGCTCATGGCTACACATCGAACTAATGACATACCAACGGACAGGGGGCATCTAATCCAGGTGCTCCTTGGTCTCCCTTATCCCCTTTGGCCCCCCTGTTGCCTTTCTTGCCCCTCTCTCCCTGCAAACAACAGTGTATTAAAAAAAGACAAACTTTAGTCCTCCTCATTATACCACAATAGAAGCAAATGATTGTTCTGTACGATTTCAGCTGTTTTTTTTGTTGTTGTTGTTGTTGTTGTTTTTTTTTTAACATATATGCAACAGGTTCACTAGTTTTTGCTGTGACTTTTGCTATTTTCAAAAGACAGTATGATTTTGCAATGTAAATTTTATTGGAGAGTGGAGAGAAGTAGAGGGAGTTAGGAAAAAGTAAGCCAGTGCAATTGGTGAGTAGGCTTCTTACCAGGGACTACATGCAAACTAGTTAACAGTGTAAGTATGAAAGCTAAGTGGAAATTCATCTGT
Source organism: Paratilapia polleni (assembly GCA_015106735.1). Taxonomy (NCBI): domain Eukaryota; kingdom Metazoa; phylum Chordata; class Actinopteri; order Cichliformes; family Cichlidae; genus Paratilapia; species Paratilapia polleni. The sequence goes on along the minus strand of VUQI01008754.1, from coordinate 3,504 downwards.
TAAATAATCTTGAAAGACAATAATAAAACATATCTGGTAATAACAAAAAATGAACAATGTTCAAAAACAAAAGTGTATATGCAAACTTTCCAATGACTCAGGGAGCATTGTAGTAAATAGCATGTAAACTTGTCAGAGTAAGAGGATGGATTGAAAAAGTGTTGGATTTTGATAAGTAGTTCATTTTCTTGAGTCATGGGTAGGAAGATTCACAAACCGATCAACCACATTCTTTTAATATCTTAACCTTTTTCTAATGGTTTTTGGGCAGAGGCCTCAATTTTTTTATTTCTTATTTTTATATTTTTTATATTTTCAATGATTTTGGTGGGCAACAGCAGACCATTACATCTTGCTGACAGGGGCATCATGTAAAAGCAATAAAAACGATAAATAGCTTAGTTTGTTAGGGAAAATCTATCAGATTTAAAAACCAAAGTCTCTGTATAGATGTCATAGAGTACTGGATAAGTTAAGTGTCTCAAAGTGCTATACAACTTTTTGTGTTTTTAGACGAAGTTGTTTGACGTTTGGTAAACTGCCTTAGTGTCAATTGATTAGTGGAAAAAACAAGTTTAAAGAAATAAAACACTCTGGGGGTGTGGAAAAAACAAAATGAGCATACCAGATCTCTGTAGCCTGCTACTCATCTCTGCTACCGACTAAAACCTCCAGGTAACTGACATAAGACAACCCCAGAGTTGATCTGAACTAAACTTAGCACAAAAAGTAAGGAAATTTGTGTTTGGTCAATTATTTCTTTGTTGTAACAGTGCTTCTAGAGAGGGTCGTCTACTAATTGGAAGGTCAGTGGTTCGATCCCTGGCTCCCCTAGTCTGCATGCTGAAGTATCCTTTGGCAAGATACTGAACCCCACACTGCCCCAGATGCGCGTGTGTGTGTGTGTGTGTGTGCGCTCATGTTGGTCACCAGCTCGAAGTTGCCCTATGGCACGGGCCCTATCCAGATCAGTCAAACATGGCATGCTCGGAGCAGACACCAACTGACTGCTGTAGCAGGGTCCATGCTCACAGGTGCTGCTAATCAGGCACCTGATTGTCAGCACCTGGGGTACCAGAAGCTCAAAACAAGAGTCAACAGCAGAATAAGCTGTTTGGCATTGGCAGAGAAGATTTGGCAAGTTCTTCATGGGCGCAACCCACATACTCAACTCTGCTGCTCAACCCACAAATGCATTTTCCTTACAAATGTGGCACCATTTAAAGGGAAATAAACAGGCTTTCCAATGGTATAAGATTTATTGCCAAGAAGCATTGTTACATCAAAGAAATAATGGACCAAACACAAATTTCCTTATTGTTTGTGCTAGACTTTAGCAAGTATACAATGCTAAAGTTGCATTGTTGGTAATGTAGTTGCCAGGTTTTGACAAGGCTATTTTCCTCAGCAGGAACGGGCCGTTTTAGAGAGGCCGTGACCACAGGAAATTGCACCTGCAGGACAAATTCCTTTTTAACACCATGAGAGAAAAAAGTACTGGGTAAATACTTCTGAGCACCCTGAATAACTGCTGGCAAGGGTAATTCTGATTAAAACATGCAGCACTTTTGAAATAGCAAACCTATCAACCTATTATTAGTATAAGACAAAGAACAGCAGATTGCAGCTTTCTAGTGGTGTGCGATACAGGAAAATTTGGTATTGATCTGATACCAAGTAAATACAGGGTCAGTATTGACGATACCGATACTTTTATCCTATAAAGGCAGCTTATGTAGGGGAGAGCAGTGAGTCATGATTTATGAGGGGAATCATCATTGATTTGCTAAATCTGAATTCATTTTAACGACTACCAAATGACTGTGATTTTTGCTTTCAACTTTAATCAGTTAACACGATAAAACACACCTTTCTGCTTTTCATGTATTTTGAAACTGGGTTTTTTGGAGACCTGGAATGTAAATGTGCCTGCCTTTAAAGTACTTTTAACTGCTGTCATGTGACCGCACGACAACACACAGCCGAGCAGGGGAGGAGGGGGCGCAGCAAAGTTTGCCTACATGAGAGGAGCGGTTTTCCACAGACATGTCTACTTTTTGATGAACCTGAGCAATGTATTGAACATAGAAGAGAGAAACAAACTTAAGTATCATTGCTATCATGCTAGTAGCGATCTGATACCTGTACCAATGTTGCTATCAATACTATCGATATTTGGATCGCTACGCCCACCCCTACTGCTTTCTCTGTTATGGTTTGTGGGGATTTGTGAGGTTTTGTTGTTGGAGGTCCTGATTTCTTTGAATATAATAAAGACTCTTGGTTTTAAAATAGTTTCTTTGTACCCCTGCCTTGGTTAGGTTACTATACAGTGGGGAAATAATTATTTGATCCCCTGCAGGATTTGTAAGTTTGCTCACTTACAAAGAAATGAAATGTCTCAAATTTTTATGGCATTTTAATTTTAATGGAGAGAGACAGAATATCAACCAAAAATTCAGAAAAAAAGGTTACATTAAAGTTATAAATTGCATTTTATAAATTGATTTGCATGTCATTGAGTGAAATAGTATTATATTTCACTCAATGATATAGTATATAGTATTTGATCCCCAAGCAAAACATGACTTAGTACTTGGTGGAAAAACCCTTGTTGGCAAGCACAGCAGTAAGACGTTTCTTGTAGTTGGTCACCAGATTTTTACACATCTCAGGAGGGATTTTGGCCCACTCCACTTTACAGAAACTCTCTAAATCCTTTAGGTTTCTTGGCTGCCACTTGGCAACTCGAAGCTTCAGCTCCCTCCACAGATTTTCTATAGGATTGAGGTCTGGAGACTGGCTAGGCCACTCCATGACCTTATTGTTCTTCTTCTTTAGCAACTCCTTTGTTGCCTTGGCAGTATTTTTGGGGTCATTGTCATGCTGGAAGACCCATCCATGACCCATCTTCAGTTCTGGCTGAAGGAAGGAGGTTCCCATCCAAGATTTTATGGTACATGGCCTCATCCACTGGCCCCTCAATGCGGTGCTGTCATCCTGTACCCTTAGCAGAAAAACAGCCCCAAAGTATGATGTTTCCACCTCCGTGCCTGATGTGGGGATGGTGTTCTTTGGGTCATACATATTGATGCCAAAGAGCTCGATTTTGGTTCATCAGCACTTTCTCCCAAGCCTTCTCTGAATAGTTTAGATGTTCACTGGCAAACTTAAGACGGGCCTGTACATGTGCCTTCTTGAGCAGGGGGACCTTGTGGGCACTGCAAGATTTTAATCCATTATGGAGTAGTGTGTTACCAATGGTGTTCTTGGTGACTGTGGTCCCACCTGCTTTCAGATCAGTAACGAGCTCCTCCCATGTAGTTTTGGGCTGATCCCCCATGGCATGGTCATCCTCACCCCATGAGGCATGAAGCTCCAGACCGAGGGCGACTGATGGTCATTTTATACTTCTTCTATTTCGGAATAATCACACCAACAGTTGTCATCTTCTCACCAAGCTTCTTGCTGATGGTCTTGTAGCCCATTCCAGCCTTGTACAGG
>VUQI01008751.1:85874-96896 GCA_015106735.1 Paratilapia polleni | reverse complement strand
TTTTTTTTATAAAAAAAAAAAAAATAGCTTTTTTTTTTTTTTTTTTTTTTGTCTATACTGCTTTTACAGGCTTCCTTATTTTAAATAAGAGGGTAATATAATTTGCAAAATAATTAATTTGAAGGAATATTTGAGTTTAACCAATTTAATGTGCAAAAGAACCCATTAAAGCCATTAAATTGTATTGGTGGGCGTATGGTCCCACTTTTGAACTTCTAACAAATATGCTCTGCTGTATGGACAGTGTTTGAGCGTCTGTGTGTGAGTAATGTGTCGTCATCCATCTATGATCTGGCAGCGTATGCTCTGTTGTCCACTGTAATCCTTGAGCAGTTGCTGCCATTGGTGGGCAGTGGGAAGGAGCTGGTGTGGGGGAGCGAGGAGTTAAGATGGGAAATCTTTGGACAGGATCTCAAATCGTCTGACAGCATTGCTGTAAAGACGTCTTATCTCACTGCTGGCGAGCAAAAAAAGTCAGTCGGCAAAAAATAATTCAGCTTAGGCCCGCATGAGTCACTGATAACCATATTCGTATGCTGTGTCCATTTTTATATTTGGTTCATCCTGATATCTTAAAGGTTTTGTATCAGAATTATGTCATTGAGATCTCTTAAATCATTCATGATAATCCTGCAAGTGTCATCTAGATTTTGTCATTGTTTATTTATGTTTTTAATTTTTAATTTTCTTACAGTGGAAAAAAAGCTTAGATGAATTATATCAAGTGTTATAGTTTCAATTTTAAACACTGATATTGATATAGAATATATCAGTATGATTTTTCCAAAGATTTGGACAGTTAGTGGTACAGGCGCATGTACACAGCAACTACAGCGTTCAGATCTTTCCATGCTTTATTTTCCTGTCAGATGACACCGCTGGTACCTGCATGTATCAAGACGGATGTTGTCTGTTCATGTCAGGTTCCCACAGTGCTACCTGACACAAACACAACGTTTGACCTTGTGGACTTCCCCCTTTCGAGACTAGTTTCCTTCTGATAAGTCCAAGTTTATTCGTCTGGGTTATATGGTTGTCAGTCTTCACTTCAGAGCAAATAGAAAAGTGTGTAGAGTGCAATGTACAGCAAAGCACAACGTTAAATTCCATTTATCAAATTCATTAACCAAAGAAGTTACCTAAACATTTTAAGGTTGCGACATTCAGTCATAATGTTTTCGGGCTGAATGTATGTACATCTATCCTGTTCTCGTAACGCTATATCTTCTTGAATTCCTTGAGGGAATTCCTTCAAATTTTGAACAAACATTTGAAACAAACAAGGATGATGTAACTATATTTTAGTGGTCAAAGGTCAAGTTTATTGTGGCATTGTGTGCAAGTCATTCATTTGAATGCAATCTCTCAGGAACTCTTGGATTTCATTCCATTACATCATGCAAAAAATGATTATTTGGACTCAAGGATGAACTGATTCAAATTCGGTGGTCATCTTCACCACATAAATTATGAGTCGGGACAGACATGGACATAAACTTGACTGTTTGGCATAGAATATGTTTGACAGTCTTCTGTACACTTGCTGCCAGTCATTGTGGTGATTGTATTAATTCAAGGACAGAGTCAGAAATCACTCCAAATTCTTCAGTCTGAACTAACCAATAGATTTGTTTGAATCTCTGTGGTAAAGGCTGCCACAGTCAGTATTTGATGTATACAGAACACCACAGTTGTTACAGATGTTGATCTTAGCTATAATAACACTAGCTTATGGTACTAATCCATTTAGATGCCTTTACCGTCCTCTGGAGTGAAGATTCACTTTTGTTTTACAAGCTCAAACGCTAACTATATGAAGCCATTTAGAGCAAAAACAAAGCACTATTTATTGAAGATTTCCTTGAACAGTATACCTGTTTGGCTCACATTGCCTCATCTTTACGTGCTCTTTTTAGATGCATTTTTTTTCCAACGTTAAGAAGTTTACCTTTGTTTCTGTGGCATTTTGGCACTAGACATTTTTGTGTCTAGAGTTCATTGCAAAAGTAAAACATGCTTTTCTTTCCTTGTGGGAAAACTCATGATGCCCCAAGCAAGGTCTTTGTCTTTACATGTCTGACAATTAGCAAAAGAGATAAGCCCACAAGTTCAGTCATCTAAAACTCTGAAAGCTGTTCTCACACTCAGGTTACACTGCATGTATTTTCCCATGAAGAGTGATAGTTCTTGGGCAGTAGCTCTCAAACTATACATGAGCTGGTTTTATACAAAGTGTGAAAATGTAATATAATAGCTTTTCTTATGCATTAGCATGCATGAGCAGGTAAAAGTATTTTAAATAGTTTGTTTTACCATGTTGCTGCACTACTGAAGCACCCGTGAGACCCAAACGACTCATTGTCTTCTTCCTTTCCATTAGTTTGAAGACTGTACTGCATTTATGGTTGAATAGGTTCCCCACTTAATGCTCTCAGTTCCTCCTAAAGCGCTCTCTGCACATATGCAAAACTGAAGGTCTCTTGAAGTAATTGCATATTGTTCCTTAGTAAAATCAGGGGAATTGAGAAATTTTAAAGAAGTCCGGGATCTGAGTCTTGGACCCATTTGGCATGCGGTGTTATAGCATCTTTTTTATTCAACATGTTAATTAAAATGCAGCCTCGTGTTGTTTATTTAGGATCACCATTAGGTACTACATTGCTGTAGTTGTTTTTCCACTTGCTGACAAGTTCAGTTGTATTTCAGTAAGCACAGGATTAAATCTGATCAAGATCACAACTGAGTCAGTACATGTCCTGCTTTTATTGTTTAAGGTTTGAACCCAGCCATGGTAGATAGAGGTTGCTATGAGATTCTGCCAGGAGCAGGAATGGGACCTTTTGACATTTGACCCTAAAAAAGATAAACAGGATGGTAGGCCACTCAGTAAACTCCCCCTTTTTTCCTCATTTATAAGTGACCTCCTGCTCAGAACAACAGTTGGTGCCACATACTCAGACAAGAAAAAACCTAATAAGTCCAAGATTATGCCACCGTGTGCTTATGTCGGATGATTCAGAAAGATCTAAAGAAAAATGTTTCTTTCGGGTCAGTACCAAAGTTGAAGAAGTTGACACAAACCAGTGTTCCTTCTTTTTTTTTTTTGCATTCAGTATTTGCATGTCATGGCTTGTAAAGTGTAAATACTGTTGAGATTTTATAGTGAGCTTATTCTCAAGTAGCTTCGTCTCCCAACACACTCACATGAGTTGCCCATGTGAGCGTTTGAGTAAAAAGCACTGCCGCCTCTCTAAAACTTTGCTTGATATGAGGAGGGGGGCCCCTGCTATTCTTGTTGCTATGGTGACTGTGCACTGTGTGGTGGACTTTGAAGCACAACACACAGCACTGATTGTGCCTGACCTTAGAGCGGTCTGTGCAGGGCAAACTTTTGACTTTGCACAGCTATTAGTGAAGCAGGCTCACTGCAGAGAGAGAGAAAAGTGTTTTTGGCTACGCTTGTGAAACAAAGTCACACATCATAAAAGTACAGAAGTTCTTTTTATAGAGAAAAAGGAAAGAATGGCATTGACTTTACTTTGATGATTTTATAGAGTATATAAAAGGGTAAAAAATATACTTTAATGCAGGTTTAACAGGGGAGGATTGGAGAGAAGATGCTCAATTCCAGCATCCTAATTTTGATAGAAATCAGGCTGGGCACAGGAGGACCCCAGAAAGGTGTCAGCAGGTTGTGAAACATGAAGTAGATTAATCCAAGGAGTGGACTAGACTTCACTGGACTTCTCCCATCTCTTTCACAATTGGTGCTGCAGCCACATGTGAGTTCATGTGGTGCAGAAACTTAAGTGTTTTTCCATTAGGAAAGCTGCTTTAATGGGATGTAATGCCAAGTAATGGGATGTATTTTTATTTTTTTTTAAATTATGTAGCACATTTTATTACATTAAACTAAGTTAATGTGCTTTACATAAAAGGAAATAAATTCAGAATCGCCAGTTAAGCCATCATGCATGTCACTGGACGCATGTGAGGTTAAGAGGAAGAAATTAAATTTTTCTTCACCAAAACTGCATATGTGAAATATTCCCATATAATGTCTTTTAACAAAGGCTAAAATAAGATCAGTATGTTCAGTGGAGAAATCAGCATTTGCATTGAGGATATAAAGTTAAGTGAAACACTGTGAAAGATGCTTTTAGTCACAGTGAAAACCATAGCTGGCTCACACCAGCTAATAAGTAAATTGTCCCAAATTCTGCACAACATAATGATTCTGAGCATGAATTCATATTTTAAAAGTGACAAAATAAAGTATACTTACAGCCACTCTACACTAAACCGTTAATTTTTGAGGGTAATGCTGATGCACATCATAATGTAGCATGGATTTAGGACATAATATGTTTAATGCAGCACACCTGAGCAGCAAACAGCCACAGGTCTGTGTCCAGCTCCAGGTTTTACTGTCTACCAGAGTGCTCGTCCTCCCTGTTGTGTGCATGTTTGTGTGGAACGATGGTGGGTTCCCATCCATTCTCATGGTAATTGGAGCTCTGGGATGGAGTTTTTGCAGCGGGACACGCACGTCCTCCGCAAGGCTCAGGAGCTGGACTTCAGATTGACAATGGACTATCTTAGAATGGGTGGCATTGTTTGAAGCGCTATGCGTGGAGGGGTGTGTGCTTGTTTTTGGAGCAGTTTGAAGGAAGTTGCGCGCAGCAGGTGGGTCTTCCCCCCTCCCCCCTTTGCTCCCTTTTGGGTCTGTAGACACGAAGTGCCTTTTACTGTTTGAGTTAGGTAAAAATGTCAGACAAAATTGCTGAAAATTGATAGAAAGCATATCATGTTATAGCCAACTCAGGAAATTACTCCTTTTTGTGTAACTTTAACCCACTTGAACTCTGAATGAGCTGCCATTTGTTGGTTCCATCTGATATCTGAACCCATGGTGGCCTGTGTTAATGCATTAGCTGTGACTGTATCACTCACACAACCAGTATGTGTGAGTCACCCTGGATGGCAGAAGACTGACAGTGCAGTGTAGCAAAAGCTGTTGTCTGTCTTGTCACTTTATAGTGCTGTTGAGTGAAGTACACTCCCTGCTCTGACTTTCCCAGAAGTCCACTCTGCTTTGTATTTTTATCTATTGCACATGATTCATAAGGGAGACAGGTGTGACTGAGTTTTCCATAAGAGTTTGCTCAGTAAATCCCACAACCCTCCGGAAATGAAACTGTAGGAAAACAAAGTTCTTCCATGTTTTATTCTGTAAAGATATAAAGATATATGACTCAGTAAACCTGTTTTATGGGACAGGCCCCATCTCTTCTCTGCATCTGTTACAATTTCACCTGTTGAAGCTTGTTGATTACAAATGGTGTCACAAGGCTCTGAGTTTGTGAGCCTCGACTATGCAAAGAGACATTTATTGTCAGGAGGTCTTGGATCATTTGTAATTCATGTATTCACTGTCCTCATTTTTCTAAATCTATTGAAAGCACAACTGGTAAAACTAGAGAATGACAAGAAGCCATAGCAGTTTCTTAATGTGTTTTATAGTTATCCTTTTGTCTTTTTATTAAGGGCACATAAAAAGGGCAGTTTTTACTCCAAAGAGAGCAGATAAGCATTTCCTAAAGTATTTCTTTAGGAGTTGTCATCTTCCTTTTAACATTTTGTCAAAAAATAATTTTACAGCAGCAGCTGCCAGTCAGAGTTAGAATGAATAGTTTCCCGTGTTCGTTATCCTATATAACCCTCGATAAGTCTGCGTATTTCAAGGGATTTCATAGGAAGGCTCTTTGTTTTTTATGTAACCAGGTCAGTGTTTGAGTGAAACTCCCAGAAACCACCCCGAATCTCCTGCTTCGTTCCTCGTAAAGTGCTGATCAAACCACTTTTCATGTATCACCAATTCTTTGTGTTTGCTTATACTGTGTAAACCTTAAGACTCCCTACATACTGTAGCACATAATGTCCCACAAGGCTGGCACACAACACACAAACCCAGACCTATTCAAACACTGTTTTTCTTCATGTGAAGCTCAAACATCTCTTTCAACAAACTTGATGTATTTGTTCTTCAGTGAAACTACAAGAGCAGCATGTCCTGAAAGCACAGCACATACAGCTTTAGTTTAGTGCGCGCGTCCAGCAGGCAGCAGGTCTTTCTGACTAGTCTTTAAATCGAAGAAAACTTTATTTTACATTTTACATTTACTTTACAGACTTAGAAAGTTGTTGTTCACATTAATATTGTCTTTAATCTTCTTGGTGAGTAAGAACACTTACTTTATAGTTTGTACTGAGGGATCAGCCTGTCTGATTATTGGTAGTAGTCACAGGTGTCTGAGTCAGTACAGAGATACGGAGTGGTTTTTATGAGGGTGTTTCCTGTTTGCTCGCCATTTAATGAGTGAATTGTACTTGACCTGTTTCTGGGCTGTTGTTATACATGCGTATGTGCAGCCATTAAAACAAGTGTACAATAAACCCTCTTTGCATTATTTTACACAACAAAGAAAAATAAAATTCCTTAGAAGTGGGTCAAAATGTGTTCAGGCGGCTTCACAGGTCGGCTATGGTGGAAAAGGATGCGTACTGAAACATGTGAAGTGGAGCATGTGATATTGCTGTGTTTGTGTGTAGAGGATCAAATGTGGGAATGAGCCGATTGCTTCCAATTAAAATCTGAGTTTTTTGTTTTCTCTCTCTGAACTGTGTCAGCGTGTGACTTTTAAAAACTAATTAGTGAACTACTTTCTCGTGGGTGGGAAAATGCACGAGCGCTGGCGGTTGGTAGGGCAGCAGTGACGGATGCTGCTGGCAGATATGGTGCAAGTGATGAGAAAAGCTCCTTTGAGTTGAGCTTTAGCCCCGTCACGTGAGGAGAGAGAAGGAGGGCGAGGATCAGACACACACACACACTGCAGTTTACAAAGTGTGATTTATGCAGTTTAAAAAAATGAAAAGTGTGTTTATAATTTGAAAAGTTTTCTTTTAGGTTCTTCTTCAATACTCCTTCAGCATGTAGGTAATTTCGATGATAAGTGGATAAGTTTATTTCCCAGTTTAGTTTCCAGTTTGCGTGTGACACAAAACTGAGTTTGTTGCAGTCTGCGTGTGTGTTTGTGTGGCATACTGCTGCACTGGGTAACTTGAGGATAAGCAGAGTTAACTTCATTAGCCTCTGACAGCATCTGTTAGTGGAGGCAGGGTGACGTCACCCTTGTCAGTCAATGCAACACAGCGCATGCTGGATCTTCTCAGTGTTTCACCTTCTCGAGCTAATATCTAAAGAGGAGAGTAACACTTTAATGTGCCTGCAGGGTCGACAGATAGTACACGAGAGAGTTACATGGTGAAATTTGGGGTTATAGTTTGATTAAAATCCAGAAGAAGATGGCACAAGTAACAATGTGTGTATCTATCTACCTACGTGGAGACGAAACTCCACCATAATAGAAACATCTGAAGCTTAACATGTGCTTGGTGTTTAATAGTTTAATCCACTGCACTGCTTATAGGAATATTTCTATGTTATATGGCAGCAGTTACTTCAAAGATTCAAAGAGTGTAAGATTTCCGTACAGTTTAACATCACAGCTTATTAACCACATGTGTATAGTTATTTTTCTTATTTTTCTCTACTAAAGCATGAAAATACAGATGATACATTAATGCATAAAGACGTTTATTTTTACTTTGTGGTATTTAAGGATTTGCATGCATCGTCCACCTGCATGGGTACAGACAGTTCCTGTTCTCATCACCCACCACTTCTGTTATCTTTTTTCCCTCCTGTCCCCTCTCTAACTGCCTCATCTTTAAAGTCCCCGTGAGCCTGTATGTCTGTAGTTGCTGTCACAAGCCATTGTCCCATGCACAAAAGGCCTGAGTCCACTCCAGTTTTATGTCCATTCATAAAAAGCAGCGGTGCGTGAACCAGGCTTTCCCTCCAGTCGTAGACTCCCCCGGAGATCAGGCCTCTGTGAGTGATAGCGGAGACATTGATCAAAAGCTAGTCGGAAAAGACGAAGAGCACCAGGCAGACTGGGTGGGTGGGCAGGAGTATGTTTGGTTACAAATGAAAGGAGGCATGGGAACCTTTTTCTCCCTACTCTTCTCACTGTCACCTTCACAATAACTCCTTTTTTTGCCTCTTTTGCTGCAACAAGCTTTCTGTTTTTGCCAGTTACATGGCAATTAATGAGCAGAAAGTGATAAACTGATGAGAGGAAATGCACTGATTTGTTTAAAATACTATTTAACAAAAACTGCAATAACTTGATTTGAAAACATTATATAGAAGAACACGTGAAGCAGTGATAGAAAACACTTGAATTTTCATTGCAGTGAAACTAACTCGGTCTCTTTTCTTGTCCTTTCAGAGATGACCCTTTTGCCATCTGAACCTAAACATCTGGAGTCTGCCCCAGTCTCTACGACGCCCACCGCCAGCACGGGCTCTGAGGATCCAGAGATAAGGATGCTGGAAAAGAGGTCAAAGGTCATCGAGGAGCTGCTGCAAACAGAGAGGGACTATATCAAAGACCTTCAAATGTGTGTCAAGGAGATCATTGAGCCTCTGCAGAAGAAACAGGTAAAAAACAATGTGTTGCCAGGCACATTAGGATGTAGAGGGATTTTAACAAATAAGAGACAAAGTAGATGTGTCCAGGAGAGTAAGTGCATTGAATGAAACATTGTCAGAGCTGACAAACATGAATAAATACAGGAATATTGGCACACAGCTGATATGAGGTATCATATCCAGCTCCAGAAAACAGAAACTATTTTTTTTTTAAAACGTACGTTAAAGCACTGTATGGTTTTGGTTTTGAGTACGTTAATTAACAGCACAAAGGAAATGTTAACACATTTTGTCTTCCTGAAGGTGAAGAACGTGGACTTTGATGGGCTCTTCGGCAACATTAGCTCAGTGATTGACCTGTCACAGCGGCTGTTTGGTTCACTGAAGGAGACAGACTCTATAGGTACACAGCTTGTCAAGCTTCTTTTGCATGTTACACTGCGTGCTTTTCTGATGTTCAGCTAAAATCTGTCACCTCATTGAATTTTATTGGCTGAATGAGACTTTGAATGCACTTCAGAATTAGTCAGGTGTTGAGGAAGTAATCTGTACTATGATTATAAGAAGGATAATGTTTAATTTAGGATTATGTCTTGTTTTAAATTACTGGAATTGTTCCTGCACCTTTTCCTTTTTTTTTAAATGAACACATTGTATTTCTATACCATGCCCTCTCAGGAAAAGTATTCCTGGACTTCAAACCAGAACTGGAGGAGGTTTACAAGCTCTACTGCCAAAACCATGATGATGCCATCTCTTTGCTGGAGACCTACGAGAAAGATGAAAACATCCAGCGCCACGTGTTGGAGTGTCTGGAGAGACTGAGGTGAGTCGCTGAGAGGACAAAAACCAGCCAGAAAGGTTTGCTCTTTAGGTTTAGATTTCAGCACTGAGTTTGCATGGAAATGAGTGAAAATATGCATGCTGCGTGAGCACGAAAACATGAAAGCAAGAGTGGTTTCAGTGGAACATTAACCAAGTGTTTGCAGAGTTCAAGAAGTGGAAAAATAATGGGAACTGTGATTTTACATTTTGTGTTCATATGAAACAATTTTCAAAATGTCACTGAGTCATCATACTTGGATTTAAATGAGTTTTGCAACTGAAAAATAATACTAAACATAGAGGAATTCTGGTCCAGTATACATTTTGAGAAAGCATCCAAGGCTCTGGTAGAGTTCAAGGCTGCTGTGCAGGTTCCTGTTAGTTCATATGCACATGGAAATGATTTATGAACTTTGAACTGCAGTGCGTAGGCAAGTTATAAAAGTAAAGTTCAGTGCAAGTAAATCTATGAACTAAACAACTACTTAATCAGTTACTAAAGACACCTAATTTTTAGTCACTGCTGGGGAATGTGCTCTGTCTTTCTGTAGACCTGAATTATGTGGCGCATTTCAAAAATGTGCCCTACCTGGTCTCTCCTGTCTAGTTTCAGCATAAGTGACTCACATTCTTGAGTTTACACTGCTGCGTTTCTGTTGCGTGTAGTTATTGCTCTAAGTTTAAAGATAAACACGGGCTCTGTTAGGCCGGAAGTTGTGAAAGGGGGGAAAAAAAAAAAGAGGCGGTGGTTTCAAAAACAAAAGGAAAAGGACAATGTACAGCTCAAACTATCCTTTTTGACAACAGGCTTTAGTGTCCTTTTTTACATGTACCTTTTTATTTTTAAGTGTAAAGTTAGCACCCTTCTTGGGACAGCGATACTCTTCTTAAATATGTTGCAACTTATCAGGCGTTGAAAAGGTCATGTGTGCTGCCCCGTTCTAGAAACTGCCCGTGGTTGTTGATTATCCTGGAGTTTTACTGCCAGCCTGGGCATCCGTCCAGGTTTAAAAGAGAATTCACCAAACAAAACCATAACGACCGCGGGTGCAGCTGTCGTCACTCATGTTAGATTCTTTAGTTTTTAGTCAAATCATAAGCAAACAAGTCAAGTCCTGCACAATTTAAGACTTCTTGAAAAATTTTACATTCATGAAAGTTCAGACACAAGCTCACAGTATAAATCTTGTTTTTGTCATTTTTCTATCTCTTTCCATTCTTCCCCTCAACAGGGCCATTTATCGCGAGTGGTAAGTCTCCATAATGAGTGTCATCATGATTTCAAGCTTGAGAATCATCTTGACAGCATGATTTTTGCTAACTAACCCTGTTGAAAATGATCCCTCTCTCTCTCTCTCTCTCTCTCTCTGTGTGTGTGTGTGTGTGGCCATTTCATTTTCCTTCTCTGGACTGAGCTGGAAGATTAATATTGTGTTGTTTGTGTTTGCATGTGCATGTGTTTACTATTGTTTTGATGACAAATTTCACTTCAGTGTTAATGTACCCTCTTTTCCGCTTTGATTGGATTAAAAAAAAAAAAAAAAAAAAAAAAAAAAAAAAAAAAAAAAGAAAGAAAAAAAAATAAAAAAATACACAAAAAAAAAAAAAAAAATTTTTTTTTTTTTTAAATTTAGGAATTT
>VUQI01008751.1:56907-72593 GCA_015106735.1 Paratilapia polleni | reverse complement strand
CATTTTGCCTCTTTATTATTAAAAAAAAAAAAAAAAAAAAAAAAGTTTGGTATCACTTCAGTACTGAGTCGGAACGCTCAAACCAGCAACTGCAAAATTACCCCAGTGTTATTCCATGGGGCAATTGTCCTGTCAAATTAAACATACTTGTTTTTGCAAGATTGTCATGTGACTGAAGGTAAACACTGAATTAGTCTCATGCCATGGGTCACACTGACACATATTTGCCACAAAGAAAACAAGGGCCTTTTGGGCACCTTAGAGTGCGTCATTCTTATATACATATAATAAATACATATGAGTAAAATGATAACAGCTGTAAAAACAGAAAGCCTTTTTCTTAGCCGCATTGCACATCCATCATGACTTACATCACTCTGCAGTTTGTAGGCCTGCTTGGCATGCTTGACATTGAGCTGCTCCGGGTCACAGGTGTAGTCGTGGAGCTTGTGTCGATAGGTGAGGTCGCTAGCCTGAGCCTGGCTCTTTTTGGCCTGCAGGAACTCGGGCTGGTCTGGACGGATGTTGTAGTGGGCACGTTCCTCCTTGGACTGGCGTTTATACTCTAGGTTGCTCTGGAGTTTGCTTGCTGCCAGAGAGTGCAACATCTTAGGGTCGTCCTCCACGCAGCGCAGCCCTACCTGCTGGCCCTTCTCCTTCAGATGAGCCTCCTTGTAGTGGAACTGTTAGAGAGAAAAAGACAGTGTCAGCTTTCAGGTCATTTTTACACCTTAACTATAGTTGTAAGAAAATTTATCTTAGTGTTTATCTTAGCGGTTTGCTGCTACTTAGGATGATCTGCCTTTTAAATTAGTTCAACACTTAATTGTTCTAAAATAACAGTTTCGTAAAAGGTGTAAGTTCAAGGTAAAGAGGCCCAGCTTTCCCCCCTTCCACATTATGAAGCACTTAAGCAACAGTATCTTTTATATGCAACAACTCAACAACCACATAAACTCACATCACTGGCGATTTCTCTGGAGACCTTGGCAGTTTGGAAGGGAATAGCATCCAGCCTCAGGTCATAGCCCGACGTCTTCACTTGCTCCCCAGACGCCTTGTAAACTTTCTTCATGGGAAAAGAATGTTGAAGGTTAAAATATTACAAATAGATATGGGCATCTTTTTGCAAGGACTTTTTAAAATATTATTTGCTTGTATTTAGCTGAAAAATGTGCCTTACATCACTAATCTGCTGGGCATTAATCTTGGCTCTGACAAAGTCTGGATCATCTGGATGTAAGGTGTATTTATGCATGTCGTCATTCTTTCCAGATTTGTATAGCCTCTGCAGTGGACGATGGGCAAAGACATGAACAAGATGTCAATATCATCACCAGCAGCTAAAACAACAAAACTGCCTTAAAGTGAAATAGGGATTTTTGAATTAGCTCTTAAGAATGTTTCCTTCTTCTTCCTACCTCACTGCACTGTTGATAGCTTGTCTTAGCATGGACTATATCAGGAGAGTCAGGCACTGACGTGAACTTCAGGCTGTCTGGCAGCTGGCGATACCTCTTCTGAATGAAGGAAGACCACACACACTTAGAGACAGATGGCTGAGACTTTTGTCAAGATCTTAAAACAAAACTTTTGGCATAAATGCCAAATTCAACTGCATATGCAGTCAGGGCTGAAGCTACTTTTCAGTAACCTCCATAAACATGATGGATATTTTACAGTATTACTTTAATTTGACAGTTTAGGCCAACAAAATGTTACACAAAAACAGATTTCAGTTGAATAATCACCTCACTAATAAGTTCTCCAGCCTTTTTGGCAGACTCAAGCTGAGGTGCACCCACTCCATCCCAGGCCACTCCTTTCATGAAACCAAGGTCTGACTTGTAGAGTTTCTAAACATAAAGCAATAAAGGAGTCAGAAAGCTTGCATCCTATTAGTAATTTTATCTCATCTTCATCCCCAGCTCTCACCTCACTCTGCAGTTCATAAGCCTTTTTGGCCCATTTGACCTTCATGTCATCAGGAAGCACTGTGTACTCGTGCAGCCTCGTCCTGTAGTCCTGATCACTGGCCAGGGCCTGGGCATTTTTAGCCATCACCAAATTAATCATGTCTGGGGTGAGGTGGTACTGCCCGCTGGTTGTCAGTGCATCCTTGCGGTACTCCTGGTCGCTGGCCAGCCGGCCCGCCTGCAGGCAGTGCAGCATATGTGGGTCGTCCAGGACGCTTTTGACCCCAATGTGTTTCCCCTTCTCCAGCAGGTGGTTGTGTTTGTACTTGTACTGCATAGACACAGGTTAGATTAATTAAGTGTAAGTCAGCATCATATCAGCAGTTCAATGTAAGGCAAAACTTAAACACCCTCCACGAGATACACTCGCTATATTGATCTGAAAATTTTGATCAAAAAGACACAAGACCCAGCGTTAAAATTCTTACTTTTCTGAAGCTTAAAATGGGCATTTTTTTCAAAACTCAATCAGGGTTGATTTAACTCTTTAAATGGTTAGAGTTTTCTGCATTGTTGCATTTGGTTGCATTGTCATCTTACATTATATTATGGCTTTGCATGTGGTCTCTCATCAGGTGGACATTTTTGACAAATTATGTGATATTTTCATTTCAACAGATGACACAATAATGTTTGTTTTTAGTCAGTGTGTGAGCTTACATCACTGGCGATGCCTGTGGAGCTCTTGGCAGCCTGGAAGGGGATGTCCTGCATGGTGAGTTTGTATCCCTGAGCTCTCAGGGTGTGCCAGGACTCTCTGTACTTTATCTGCAAAAAAAACCCCACAAACAAGCAAACAAACAAACAAACAAACAAACAAAAAAACAAAGTTTATATTAGAAAAACATAGAGCCTATAGGCAAAGAAAACACTGATAATTACAGTATGTTCTTTGGCTTTCAAGTCACAGTACCTCACTGAAGTTGGCTGCATTGATCTTTGCTTGTGTAATCTCTGGCCTCTCAGTTGTAATAGTGTAGTTGTGTTGGTCACTCACCCCTTTCTCCTTGTACAAACGCTGGGACAGAGAGATAAAACACATTTTATCATCAATCAAATCATCAAACATTTCCAAATGTTAGGTAATACATAAACTCTTAGAGGTGTTGGCAACGTTACATGTATGTTAAAGTTGTGATTTTTAGTAACCTTATAGAGGAATTTGAGCAGCTTAGGAAGGAAAAAAAGAAGATCTGGAGTAAATTTACAAGAAAAAAATAAAACAATAAGCTCATTGTCTTACTTCATTTGCGATCTGTGCACTGTGTTTGGCATGGATAATATCTGGAGAGTCGGCAACAGAGGTGTGCTTGAAGTTGTAGGGCTGCTGACGGTATTTTTTCTGTTGCAGAAAGAAAAACAAAATTAGTCTCTGGGACGTCTTTGTAGATTACAGTGTCAACAAAATAAACATTCAAAATCCAGAAACATGACAATGAATATCCCAGAAGGTTGATTTGTTTAATCTGGATGCAACGTTTTCAGTGGGAGAAACATTTCATCACTAATCCAAGTGACTTCTTCAGTCTTAGCTGACTGCAGGTTTCCTCAGCCTTATAAACAGTATGGCTGCATAAAAATCAGAACTATAACTCTAACTGCAACTGTACTGTTTACAAGGGTGGAGAGACCAGCAGTCAACTGAGACTGAAGAAGTCACTTGGATGGTGATAAAACATTTCTCCCAATGAGAATGTAGTGTCCAGATGAACTGAATCAACTTTCTGGGATTTCTTTACCTGGATTATTGAGCATGCATCAAGATACAGTGAATATCAACAGTCTACAGTGGTGTATATACACTAAAAATGATGAAAAGGAAATAAAAAAAAAAAAAGCAAAGCACAGGAGACAACTCACTTCACTGATGAGGTCTGTGGCCTTCTTGGACCCTTCAATCTGCAGAGCACCAGTGGCGATCCAGGCTGCACCACGCAGGTAGTTCAGGTCAGAGCGATACAATTTCTGTAGAATGGACAAAAAAAAAAAAAGAAAAGAATAAGAATAAAGAAAGAAAAAACAACAACAAAACCACAATCAATCGATCCATCCTGCCTTGTATCAACGGTTTAGGCTGGTGATGGTGGTGTAATGGCGTAGGGGATATTTTCATGGCACACTTTGGGCCCCTTAGTACCATTTGAGAATCAATGTGCAGCTATCTACTGTCCCTCTCACCTCACTCTGCAGAGCATAGGCTTTCTTGGCAGCTTGCAGCTTCAAGTCATCAGGCAGTGTGGTGTACTGATGCAGGGAGAGCCGGTAGTCCTGATCACTGACCAGCAGCTGGGCCTTTTTAGCATGTGCAACTTCCAGCATGTCCATGGGTAGGTGGAACTTTGAGAGCTCCTTTGCAGAGTCCTTCTTATACTTAATCTAGAGGGGGGCAAATGGATAGGAGAATGCTGTATAATATTTGGAACTATGTGATTGTTTTTACCAGCTAAACTACAGTAAGGAAGCACTCACATCACTCTGTAGCTTGGTGGCATAGACCGAGTGAGCAATGTTCAAGTCGTCCTGCAGTCCCTTCAACCCGATCATCTTCCCTTTGGTCTTCTCAAATTCTTCTTTGTACTTTTGCTGAAATGACACATCAGTGACAGAAGCTTTGTGAGGTGAGATATTTGAAAATCTGTGTAGATTATGTGTTGAGTTTTGTGAGATTTCAGTGCGCAACAAGTCATGTGCTGTTACTACGATCATCAAGCGTAGCTTATATTCCACTATTTCTGTTAACAAATAATCAGCAATTGTTGCAGACATTTTCTAGTCAAAGTTGTGTTTTTATATGATTAAATTGACTCTCACATCACTGAGGATCTCTGCAGATGCTTTGGCGGACTGGAAAGGAATGGCATCCAGACGCAGCTTGTAACCACCATCACGTATCTTCTTCCAAGACTCCTTGTAACAGCTCTGAAACATGGTGGATGGATAAACTCAGTTTCACAGGGAAACGCTCAAATAAAGTCTGCTGACAAGATGAGCTGTTTGATTAAGTAAAACACTAAGTGTGAATTCTTGCGAATATGGATTTACCTCGCTAATATTCATGGCATTGAGCTTGGCTTGCACCAACTCAGGCAGCTCTCCACTGAGTGTGTAGTTGTGCTTCATGTTTTCACCCTTCTCCCTATACAACCTCTGTAAAGAAGAAAGTACAGCATTAATAATCATCCACTTTACCTCAGAAACAAGATCACCTTAAAATACTTTTAACCAGTCTACTTCTGTAGTCACAAGTGCTACAGTAGTTTCACCACTAAGTTCAACAGAAATAAAAATTAGTACACATAAAACTGAATTATTCATGTTTTATTGTTTATAGAAGCAAGGTCACTGCATTTTAGTGGCATACTGTATTTCGTGAATTAATAATTGAGATTACAAATGTCAGCTGCACTTACATCAATCGCAAGTTTGTTGCTCAGTTTGGCCTGGATCATCTCTGGAGTGTCTTCAACACTGGTAAACTTTAGAGCACTCACATCCTGGCGGTACTTTTTCTAGAGAAGAAAAATACCCCAGTGATGAACACTAGACTGTCACAATGAGAAGCAGCCATCAAACACTCATGTTTTGGGACCACTAGAGGGCACACAAACAATATCACAAATGTGGATCCAAACAAACTACCTGAAAAAAAGCTAAAAGGTAACAAAACTAAGAAGATTTTGTTAGATAGATACATAAACACAGTGCAGTCCACGTAGAAAAATGTCTGCTCACAAGGAGCTTTGGGCTCTGTTCTATTTGTGTTCAGTCTGTCATTCCATGTTCTAATGTTGGTAACGATGACTGGAACGACACTTTAAATAAGTGGCTGCTTATGGTGAGGTTATGAATAGAGTGTGGAGCTTCCACTAGAACTAGACTAGACCACTTCTGCACTAGAAAGATCTTCATGTATGATTTACAGACCTTTACATAAGAGACTATGAATAAGAAGGATGTTTCGGTTTTAAAATATCTATAGGAGGGTTGACACAGCGGCTGAGACACTGAAGTAAATTTTCTCAGAAACTGAGTCTCCAATTTGAACTTCAGCCAGCTGGAGAAATAGTTGAACGTCTCTTTCCCACTTTTTCTTCCTCTCTCGATTGCAACTATCAAATAAATGCAAAATCCGTATAAAATTACAGGTTAGAAGGACAAATGTTGCTGGATTAGATGTTAGAGTATTATATAATGTTTACAATGAAAACTTTACATATAAAGTCTTAAATCCTCAGTTACTGACTGAGTGTAAAATGTACCAAACCAGATTTCCTCTGATTTTAAAGTTGTAGTTTGAACTCTATGAAAAAAAACAGACATAATTTCAAACCTGTGATGTTTCTGTAATAGAGCTCTGTATCCAAATTGAACATTAAGAAGATTGAGGCAGACATTTTGCCTTGATGGGAATACTTTCATTTTTCCTTTTGGATTTTCAGTGTATGCATTGTATTATTTAAATGTAATCAACATACTGAAGCACAGTAAAAGACAGAAATCAGCATAATTTTGAACCTGTACGAGGTTCAGCTATTATAATTAATCTGGTCTCTTGTTATAGCAGGGTATAGTGCACATACTTAACCCAGTTTGTAGGGTACAAGAATGGTACGCAGTTCTTTAAATACATCCTGACCTAAGCTGTAAATGTTATGTGCCTTCCAGTTACATGTTACACAATTATGCTTATCAGTTTCTCACAGCCTCTGTGCTTATTCACCTACACAGTTCTCATAGATATTAATACCAGGTAAATGTGGTGACTGTATAATAATTGGTTTAAAATCCCATTTGAGTCTCAATATAATTACCAGAAGTGAGGGAAATGTTAATGAAGTTTAAGACTGATTGTTTCATCCCTTAACCTGCAGCTGATTTCAGCAATGCCTTCTGGGTCA
This sequence comes from Paratilapia polleni, assembly GCA_015106735.1. Classification (NCBI taxonomy): domain Eukaryota; kingdom Metazoa; phylum Chordata; class Actinopteri; order Cichliformes; family Cichlidae; genus Paratilapia; species Paratilapia polleni. The sequence continues at coordinate 65,719 of VUQI01008751.1, read as the reverse complement.
CAGGGTTAGATATTACCTCGCTGACCAGCTCCCCAGCTTTCTTTGCTTGCAGGACATCCAGAGATTTCGAGGCCTCCCACCCGACGCCCTTCATCCAGTTCAAATCTGACCTGTACTGTTTCTACAAACAGACACATGCACATTTTAATATCAAACTTTGCACCACTTTTGGATGAAACAATTTGTCATTCCAGTATCTAAAATTAAGATTTACATCGCTCTGTAGTCCATAGGCCTTCTTTGCCCAGGCAACATTGATATCAGTTGGCAGAGTAGTGTATTCATGGAGGATGGTCCTGTAATTGGTCTCGGTTGCCAGATCTTGAGCCTTCTTGGCATGGCTGATGTTCAGCATATCCAGAGAAACACTGGACAGGACAAGATTAATTTCATACAGGAAATGAGGAGTTATGTTCCAAAATGGCAGAAGATTTAAGGTCAGTTCTTGTTGAAGTACGCTGAATCGGTGCTCTTGGCTGATTGGGGTCATTCCTACTTAAAAATGAGGATAGTATGCTTCATCTTGCTTTGACTTTATCAGGCTGATGGCCCATGTAGTCTTTTGCCTCAGCAAAGGACTCTTATCTCTAAATTAGTGCTTGTGTGACCGTTTGAAATGAGACGTTCAGAGAAATTTGGAAAGGGACTTTCTAAATTACTCCCAGCATGAAAGGAAAGCAGGACATTGCAAAGGAATCTGCTAATAATGTTGGTAATAATAGTAAAAGCTTCTGTTAGAACTTTCCTCTTAAACTGATATGAATTAAAACCTTTATCTCTTTTTTTTTAGAGCTACTGATATATGAAAACACACACATCCTGACCCTACAAGGTAAACAGCTGCACTTATTTCACCAGAGGTCAAGAATATTAGGGCTAAATGACATCTTTAATTGCCAATGCATTGAGCAAAATGAATTGTGTCACCTGTTACCAATTAACTGAAGAAGACAATGTCATAAGGGTTTAGGAAAAATGAGTTGCAAATGCAAACCTTGGTAATCAAATGTGCTGCTGTTTCTCTTACCAGCTACTCAACTATAAATTACTCCCTTTACTACCTCTGTAGTATCTGTAGTAGTACCTATATTTGGTCTTAGTGTCCTCATAGTTCTTTTTGTAGTGGAGGTCACTCTGTAGTTTCGTGGCCAGAGCAGAGTGAGCCAACTGAGAGTCGTCACTGACTGACTTAATGCCGATCATCTTGCCTTTGTTTTTCTCATACATCTCCCTGTATTTCACCTGCAAGATGACAAGAAATAAATAATCTGTGAGTACTATATTGAACTCAAAAAATGTTACTTCTTAAAGAATGCACTGAATTGCAATTATTACAACACATTCTGAGCTAAGGTTATAGCAGTTTTTAGAGTAGAACAGAAAAGAAACTCACATCACTGGCCAAGTCTCTCTTGGCTTTAGCTGTGAGTATGGATAGAGAGTCCAAATGGAGCTCAAAGCCCTTTTCCCTCTGCTTCTCCCAGTTGCTCTTGTACATTTTCTATAAAGACAAAGCGCACAAAGAAAAAATAATATTTGCACCTTGCATGCAAATAAGGAGAAATTCCTGAAATCATTTTCACATTCAGATGTAAACACAGAAAACTGTGAGGACTGCATAAGACAGACAAGAGAGAGAAATGCAGAAAGTGTTAAGATTTCAAGATTAGCTTTTTACATTTTGGCTGCATGTAAAGCAAATTGACCATGTTTCATGTTGAATGGTGCGTGAGTATTCAAAACAGTTAAAGTGCATTATGTCATGTGATGTGGATTTTTTAAAATCAAATCTAATTTTGATCATTTTGAATTATTGGACTAAATAATTGGTTAACCAGCTTTATTTTGTATAGAATGGAAACGCTAATTAAGTTCAGCTGAAGATCTGAAATTGGTTTAAATGGATTCCTCTTTCTGAGAACAGCAGTGTGCTGAATCAGGTCACAGAATCATAAGTGTCTACACAAAAATGGAAAACGCTTCCTCATTATTGATCCTGCTGAGGAAAGTAGGCTACTGCTGTATTCTGTATTTTATATTAATCATTTAGGATGTAAACAAAATTAAGCAAAATAGTAAAGCGCAATGTTGAAAAAAACAATACTCTACTGCTACTATAGTTTAATAAGTCTATTATTTTCATATAAAGACAGTACTGGCCCAAACACTGTGCCCTGAGGTAAACCACAGATCATCATGATACAAATGTTTATTTGATATATTCAGTCCTGTGAAAAACTAAGTACACCCCATTGTTCAATATCTTGTAGAATCACTTTTAGCAGCAATAACTTGAAATAACTGTTTTCTGTATGACTTTATCAGTCTCTCACATTGTTGTGGAATTTTGGCCCACTCTTCTTTACAACGTTACTTCATTGAGGTTTGCAGACATTTGTTTATGCAAAGCTCTCTTAAGGTCCCCCCACAGCATTTCAATCAGGTTGAGGTCTGGACTTTGTCATTGCAACGCCTCAATTCTTTTCTTTTTCAGCCATTCTGTTGTAGATTTGCTGCTGTGCTTGGAATCAAACATGGCGCTGTGCATTTTGGCCAAACATCTCCACTTTGGTCTCGTCTGTCCAAAGGGCATTCTTTCATAAGTCTTGTGATCTGTTCAGATGCAACTTTGCAAAGCTAAGCTGTGCTGCCATGTTATTTTTAAAGAGAAGAGGCTTTTTCCTGGCAACCCTTACAAACAAGCCAAAAGCTTTTGGGCTTTTTGCAATTTCTCTGAGCATTGCACAGTCTGACCTTGGACTGAATTTGCTGGGATGTCCACTCCTGGGAAGATCGTGGCATTGTGTTAACACACACCTGAATGCTCCAGACCAGCAAACTGCCAAAACTTCTGCTTTTATAGAAGTGGTCACACTTGTTGATGATCAGTTAATGAAGTGCATTTGATTAGCACACCTGGCTGCTATTTATCCTCTTAATTCCTATAGAAGCAGTAAGGGTGTTTTTCACAAACGTTCTTTTTCAAAGTACTGTATATAAAACGATTAGACATAAGATTATGACCACCTGCCAAATATTGTGTTGGTCCCCCTTTCGCTGACCACATGCAACAAACTGCGATGCACTGTGTACATCGGCAATTTGAGCTACAGTAGCTCGACTGTTGGATCGGACCACAGGGGCCAGCCTTCACTCCTCACGTGCATCAATGAGCCTTGACTGCACATGACCCTGTCGCCGATTCACCACTGTTCCTTCCTTGGACCACTTTTCATAGATACTGACCCCTGCAGACCGGGAACACCCACCAAGAGCTGCAGTTTTAGAGATGCTCTGACCCAGTCGTCTAGTCATCACAGTTTGGCCCTTGTCAAACTCCCTCAAATCCTTACGCTTGCCCATTTTTCCTGCTTCTAACACATCAACTTTGTGAACTTTGTTCACTTGCTCCCTAATATATCCCACCCACTAACAGGTGCCATGATGAAGAGATAATCAGTGTTATTCACTTGACCTGTCAGTGGTCATAATGTTATGCCTGATCGCTGTATGAACTAATAGTAATCACAACTGGACAGGTTTTCTTGTCCTATAAATACAGCAAAACCAAGAAGAAAACTAACAGTAATAGATATGGTGAAAAAAAAACAGACATGTTACCATGCATGAATATGCTTTTGTTGTTTTCTGCATTACTAGTTGATTGCTTGTTTAATGAACTTACCGCACTGAGAAGGTCCGCGTTAGCTTTTGCTTGTCTGAAAAGAGGTTCATCCTTTGTGATGGTGTACTGGTGTATTATCTGCTCTGTGTTTGCTTTGTATGCCAACTGGAAAAGACGACAGATGCATTGTGAGAGTGCACCATAATGAACTGTACATAACTGCAGCTTTAAAGTGGAGACTTACGTCGCTCTGCAGTTCCTGGCTTTTCTTTGCGTGTTTGATGAAGAGATCGTCCGCCACCTGGGTGAACTTGATGCTGTCTGCCTTCTGACGGTATTTGGTCTGAGAGAAGGAGAAGGCAAATAAACGGTGTGCTGTAAACAGAACAACAACAAGCTGAAATATATAAACACAAGCAGATATTTCCACTAACATCACTAAGGAGCTCTCCAGCTTTCTTGGCCTGGGTAATGTTGAGACATCCTTCAGTCTCCCAGCCCACTCCTTTCATCCAGTTTAGGTCTGAACGATACTGGTTCTGCAGAGGAGAGGACAAAAAGTGTCAACAACCTCTGAAAGGTTTACATGTAAAATATAAACTATAAGCCTTCACTGAAATATTTCCCTCAGGTTACTCTCTCACCTCACTTTGGAGGGCATAAGCCTTCTTGGCCTGCTGGACCTTGATATCATCAGGCATGACAGTGTAGTCATGGAGCTTTGTGCGATATTCAAGGTCACTGGCAAGTGCCTGAGCCTTCTTGGCATGGCTTAGGTTGATCATGTCCTGAGGAAGGCTGTACTGGGCCTGGCTCTCCTTGGAGCCCTTCTTGTATTCAATCTGAAGTTGTTACAAAAAACAACAGGTAAATTCCAAGGTTAGACTCCAAGTCTGTATAAAGAATGTGCGAGCTTGCTTTCTGAGTCAGACATAGGTCTATAGTGTTTTCTGCTTACATCACTGCTCATCTTGGCCACTTGAAGAGAGTGCAGAGTCTTGGAGTCACTCACGTTGACCCCCACTGCCTTCTCCTTGTTCTTCATGTAACTCTCTTTGTATTTAATCTGAAACACATGCCCCTCAGACTTAATTTGATTTGCCATCTTTTGCATCTGATTAAAGCCACTTAGGTTTTTGGTTAGATGTCAGCTCTGCGTATCTCTTTGCAGTAGAGATGAGAGCGTGTGTACTTACATCACTAGCAAGGTCTCGGGACGCTTTGGCTGCTTTGACGCTCAGGTCGTCCACGCCGATTTCACATGCTTTAGACTTAGTCTTCTCCCACTCCTCTTTATATTTAATCTGGAGCAAGAGTAATGGGTTATAACATCATAACTTCATGAATAGGAGGGACCATGAGAATTAGTATCAAATTGTGTACGCTTACACAAAATGTGAAGGCAAGCATGTGTGAGAAAAGTGTCTCTGTGTTAACTTACATCACTACACAAAGCAGCATTGGCTTTGGCTTTCTGGATTTGAGGCAGGTCCTGGGATAGAGTGTACTGATGCTTTGTCTTCTCATAGTCTGCTTTGTAATTTAACTAGGGGACACATGAATTACATGTTTACACAGTAGTGCAGTTAAACCAGTGCTCATGAGTGCAGCGTGTAGCTGAAAAGTCCCGATAAAGTTACTAATTAAAGTGCTCATTATCAGTCTTTGGTGTTTTCTGTTGATGTTGTGTACTTACATTGCTGACAAGCTGAGCGTTTTTCTTGGCCAAAACGATCTCAGGTGTGTCTGTCACTGACCTGTACTTCACCTGGTCAATATGTTGCCTGTAGTTCTTCTGCAACCATAAAGAAAACAGTGCTGGGATGAATGATTTAGCCACCTGAGAAAGCGATTTTACATTTTAATGATTTTACGTGCATGTAGGTCTACATATATAAGTGCCAGCTTTCTAGTGAAAAACGTCACTTTGAGTCTTAATTATATTACGGGGGGTTGTACCTCTTTTAGTGGTTCCAGTTTTCTTTGGCTTTGGTAGCCAGGTGTGAGATTGGCAGGGTATTCACCGTGCTCCTGCTCACAGCCTTGTTTATAAGAAATCTGAGAAATGCGGTACAAGAACATCACATCAATTAAATCACGAGGACAAACATACTTTTTTTTTTTTATTACAGTTTATCATTCTATTCTTGTCAACCAAATATTTAAAAAAGCTGTTGAGGACATAATTGAGTGACATTTACCATATATGTGGATGCTATGACATTTTTGTCAGTGAAAGAGAATATAAGGTGAAGAAGAATTGTTTTTTATGATTCAAAATGTCATTGTAGCCATGTAATATGAAATCAAATCCAAGTAGAGCAGATCTACGATGGTGAGTGGATAAAAAATAAGACTTACATCACTCGCCAGCTTCCTCGCTTTCATGGCATGCATGGTCTTCCTATCAATACCCGAGTCTTCATAGTGGCCTTTCATATCAGTGGTGTATTTCTCTTTATATTTGTTCTATAAGAAATATAAAAAGAAGAAAGATTTTCATGCTTTGATATCAAGCACTTATATATTTTTATGAATAGGTTATATTTAAAATATAACATTAAAGCATCACCAATAGTGGTAAGTGCCTTTAAGAGTAAAGTGTCTGTCTGTGCAGTGTATATTGTAGTATATTTGACACTGTTTATCATTGGACTTACATCACTGGTGAACTTGGCCACCTTGGCAGCATTTTGAAACTGTGGGGTCTCGCAGAAATTGATGCTGTGTCCTTTGGTGTTCTCCAAGTCTTTTTTATACTCCACCTGTTAGCAAACATGCAAAAATAAAGCAGCTAAGCTGTGACATTTTTCACTGCAACCTCCCTTTTTTTGTCTTTGACAGACAGAGCTGATCCTTTGTGGCACCTAGGTGACATGCATTCGTCCCTCTTAGTGCTAAATATACAGTAAAGTTCCTACCACTAATCAGTCACCATCACTGACACTCCATCATCACTCAAGAGTCTCTGAGACAAACCTTTTAATCTTAAACATGCTTTGCTGAGCTCAACAGTGAAACCATGGTCTTATTTAACTTGTCAGTCTCTTTACCACTAAAATACCTCCCAGAGAAAATGTCACACAGAATGCCACCTATAAACATTCAAGTTAAATCCAAGCAAACTGCAGTTCCCCGAGTGGCCACTTGAATCTGGCTGAAGTGAGTCAATCCCCATGGAGTCCCATGTTCTTAATTATTAACCCGTTTAAATTGTATTGATGCTTAAAGTCATCATTAGGAGTGTTATTGGGTGCCATCTATTCTGCCAGCTTTTTGCTAGGCTTCATGTTCACTAATTACAATCACTGAACTCAACCTCTGGATGCTGTTTGCCATGTTGGTGCTGTTTGGAGCATTTTAATGAAATTATCTGACAAATGACACGACTAGCTGTGTGGTTAATTGCACTACCAGTTTTGTTCTCCGGTTTTGGTGAGTGAAATTTTAGTATAATACTTTGTATGATACTGTACTTAGCAGTTAATTAGCAGTTATCTGTGTCTGTGCAGTGCACCTACGGAGTCTGTGGATGCACCTTGTTAACCAAGCTTACTGGCATTAGCTGATAACTTAGCACTCCACCTTCTCATTTAAATATGACTACTTCTGGCTCCAAAAAAAAAACCCAACAAAAAAAAACAACAATATGATGGTCACATTGCTAAACTCATGGCTTTAAAATATTATTCACAAACCATGTTATATGCTATGTTCTTTATATACAGTTTCTCATAAAATCATAAACTATTCACAGCAGAAAGCAGAAAAACAACTGTGATCACGTGTTGCTGTATGTTTTTGACGGAAGGTAAGACTCAGAATAAATGCCAATTTCAAGTACATGTATGCCATATTGTCAGAGCTCAAAATAGATGCTCAAGAGTGAAGTGCTGTGTTCTCATGTGAGGTAACATGACAGGATGTCCCACGGCCTTGGAGGTAAGCTGTAACCTCACCACACAAGCATTTCAGAGATGCTGAAAATGTGGTTCGGGAGGCTTCATGTCTGCTGGAAACTGAAACAGTACACCTAATATTTCCCAGTCTTAAACACACATGCACGCACACTCACGCTGACCAGCAGCAGTGCATTTATCTGAAACTGCTTTTTGTGTAGATTTTCTGTAGACAAAAAGCTACTTGAATATTCAGTTTGTTCTTTCCCTACTTCCTGGATAAATCTAGACATACAAATGTACTTTACTAAGGTTGTATGCTTCCCACAAGCCTCACCTCACTGACAATCTTGTTGATTTTTCGGGCGTTCTTCAATGCCAGATTATCCTCAGAGGTCAGACTGTGAAAGTGCGATGTGCCCTTCATCTTGTTTAAGTCCTTCTTGTATTTTAGCTGCGAAGAGATGGAAAATTACATACAGTAGTGTTCCTGTAGGATCAGGAGATTAGAAACATGCACGCACACACACACACACACACAGTCTAATTCAGTCACTGTGGAGAGTTTGGAGAATGACAACATTGGGAGGTCTCCTCATTGTTGTCCCTCATCTACTATTTTGCCCAGCGATGACAAGGACACATGACTGATGAAGCTGAAGCTCTTACACACTACACTCTGCAATGTTTTGACAACATTTACAACTAGTTCACATGGTTAGACAACATATACAGGTTCCCTTTTTAACTACACAAAATGCAAACCTTTCAACGCCTACACAATAAAGCACCTACATGTTAGACTGAAGATGGACCTGTTACATGTTTGTCAAAGATATCTACAGCTTTCTTAAAGTACTTCATTGGAGTTGCAGCCAAATTGATACTCACATTACTAGCAATTTCCTGAGCCTTCTTTGCAAGGTGATAACCAGGAGTGATCATGGCAGGGAAACTTCCTTTGCCTCGCTGCTGCTCATATTTTTCAGTATAGGCAATCTGTAAATAGAAGCACGCTTAACTTTATTTAGTTCACTTGTATTGTAGCGATTGATAAAACAGTGAGAGTCATTTTCTTACCTGGCTGAAGTTCTCTGCATTTTCTCTGGCATGAACCACCTCACTTACTGCTGCCTCAGCGCTGGCTTTCCCCTTAATCTCCTGTTCATACATCTGTCGATACTTTATCTGTTACAACACGAGGGTTAGTCACGACTCTGCAGTGGAGTTTGTATACATATGGGTGGGCTTTTTTTTTTTTTTTTTTTTTATTTTTATTTCTGGGCAT
>VUQI01008751.1:37503-56887 GCA_015106735.1 Paratilapia polleni | reverse complement strand
TTTTTTTTTTTTTTTTTTGTTACTTACATCACTGGCCTGCTCAGTGGCCTTCTTTGACATTTTGTATCCAGGTGTAAGGTGTGCGGGGAAACTTCCTTTGCCTTTCTGTTGCTCGTATTCCTCTGAGTAGGCATACTGACGAAAAAAAAAGCAATGATTCACATGCATAACTATATTATTAAAGCTTTATAGTTTTATAGTTTGACTGAGTTTTGTCAGCAACATCTGAAGGCTTACATCGCTAACAATTTGTCCTTGTTTCTTGGCCAGAAGCACCTCAGGGGGGTCAACAAATGTGGTGTATTTGGAAACTCTTTCTTCATGTCCTTTTTTATATTCCAGCTGAATAGAAAGACAACAAAACAACTTTCTTTGGCTTCTTCAGCTTGTTTATAATGCTGTTGATGGTATTAATTTTTTTTTTTCTATGTGGTCTAGAAAAGCAAATTAAATCGACTTACATTACTGGCTAACGTATTTGCCTTCTTAGCAGTTTGGTAGCCTGGTGTGATCATTGCAGGGAAGCTGCCCTTTCCTTTTGACTGCTCATATTCTTCTGTGTATTTCACCTGCACAAAAAAGAAACACAAAAGACAAAAGACACACATAATCAGCCAGGGCACATCACCAATACTTCTGCAAATTATAGAGTTATATTTCTTTTTATATTAACCATTTACATAGAATATATTCAAGATACAATAACACAACAACCAAAATATTTTCTAATATGAAATGAAATAAGTCTCACTGAGGAAAATAAAGTATATTGTGTACTCACATCACTGATGGTATTCTGTGCCTGGGACACTGTCACTGCCTCCTGGTTGGTCACCATCCCTGAATACCAGGTCTGCTGCTGTGAGAACTCAGACTGAGACTGAAAGGCCTGTTTATATATGGAAGACAAATGTGGTCAATTACAAATATTCCTAAACCAGGTAATTCTGTATCATGAAAGGCTTTGAGGAGCTTGTTAAATCAGCCACACAACTTGAAGTCACAGGGCAAATATATCAGTGTTTACTCATGACAGACAAAATTTCTGGCCAAATTCAAACACTAAAGCAACAAAAAGTATGAGGTTTACAGAATGAGGTTTAACTACTCTCACTGATTGCTATTGTTTGACCACCCATATCCAGTAATACCTGTATGTGGGAATGTTTGGTTTATATATTAACAGTGAGCAAAACAAGAAGGGTTAACTTTTTTTGGTTTAGGGAAAGATCAGACTTTGGGTTAATATTCCCTTTAAAATGTTTTAATGGCCAGTTGCTCTCCCGGGAGCTCACCTGGCTGGCCATCTGATTGGCTAGGCGAGCTTTCTCCAGCTCCATGGATGTCATGTCATAGTGGAAGGTGGACATAAAGCGTTCGCCATCTTCGCGATACTTCAGCTACAAGTGCACATGGATGACAAGCATTAAGCCAAGGCCAGCACGCATTTGCACATGCACACACTGCACATGTGTTTGCAGCATCCATTTTGGTAGCTGGATGCTATTAATCAACCAAAAATAATAAGAATTAAAAAAGGCTGCTAGTCCTGACTGGTATTACCTTACTTCAACAGTGCCAAACATCACTCTACTCTTAAGCTGCAGGAGAACCTGAGCTGAAATTCTAAATGATGAAGGTATAATATTAGTGTGCTGTTATTAATAACTGAAATGTTCCAATCAAGATGGAACAAGACCGGTCCAGAATGATCCAGAATAGAGTGCTTACTGATGAAACTCTGTGCTCTTTGCTTATCATCCTACACCTGTAAAAACTGTCCCAAACTAATATTAGAGTAGCTGTATTTCAAAGGATAAGAGACAGGACAGAGCATTATTGCTCAAGAAGTATCATCAAGAAGCCAGTAAGAATAAGAAACTAAACACTGCATGTTAATCAAAGCAAGATTTTTATTTTTACTTTTTTGGTTGTTCAGTGGCTCAAAGTCGAGGGTCACTCGTGTTCTCATGTCAGCCCTGAGATCAAATATCAACATGTTAAGCCCCATATCCCTCTAGTGGCTTACAGCAGTAGCTGATGAGCTTGCTAGCCTACTGCTAATATAAGCATGAGAGCACTGCATGAACTTATAGACACAGACAGACTAAGACAGACAGAAACAGGTGGCTGGGCAGAGGAGAGGATGGGATGTGAAGCTGTTTTTTTTCCTGACGTATAATTTTAGCCCGGTGAAGCATAAAGAGGGCTAAGTGGAGGGGGTGTCTAGGCTCTGTCAGTAGAACAGAAATAACCTGAGCCACAGTCTCCATTCCAAACCACTGCTGTCACCACAGACTTGTAAAGAGGGAATGAGACCTTTTTGATCTGACGGTAATAGATACAAATGCTTAGGGTCAATTCTCAAGTTTTCTAACTGCATATCTGAGGGTTAAAAGACCTGTGACCACTGCAAATAACAATCTCTACAATAGACACAGTCACGTCATCCCAGTGATAAACTGTCTTTCCCCTCATGCCATAGACAGTGACTGTGACAATGACAGTAAGTCAGGGGATTGAAACATTTTATATGGGATTGTATGTTGCTGCTTTTTGTTGTGTTGTGTTGTTTTTGCACATGATGTCATCTTACCTCACTGCTCGCCTTACTTTGCTTCTTTGCATTAATGTTGATGGGGGTCTCGTAGACACTTGTGAATGTGTTGTTCCTTGGATTGTGCCTGAAAGGATAAGATATAAATGTGGTCACCAATGGTCACACCAGGTGTAATTCATGACATTAAAAATGGTATTGTGCAGCCTGGCTCACTGTCACGGTTTACTAAGACACTGTTAATTTGCTGCAGTTAAATTTGCCTCCTCTCTGTTTTGCCTGCTAGGAGAAGTCTAAATGTCTGCCATATCTATTGAAAAGGGATACATTTTCACACCTGAAATAGATTTTTTGGGATTAACTACAAATAATCAATAGGCAGTGCAGCAGTGTTGCCCATTACTTACACAGAGCAGTATGGCCTCTTCTTGTGGCTGACAAAGTTATTTGCAGTGAGTACCATCTTGCAGACATCACAATGAAAACATGCTTTGTGCCAGTTCTGCCAAAAGAAGAGACAGATCACATATCTTAAAATCTGTGATTGGAGGACATATGATTAGGATCTAGCTCATCATCCAAAAGAAAATATTTAAACCTTGGACAGATAATTTCTGTCCAAGTCTGGTATATCTGATTAATAAGACAGCAAGGCCCAGAATAACAGCCAGCAATCACATCACGTTCTTCCAGATGGACTTACTGACTTTTTCTCTAAAGATTTAGTGTCATTGTTAAACTGTAAGTCCTTTTTTCTTGCCCAGTATGTTTTTTTTTTTTAAAAAAAAAACCCCATCTCATATCAATAATTATTTAGAGATACATCAATGTTTTTATACCGCAGTATATTAAAAACATATGGGTGGGCAACTGTTACTAGTTTTGTACCAAACACAGACACATTAAGCACTTTATTTTAGTCCAAGAAGCAATTTTTATAAATGTTTTGTACATTACAATATATCCCCCTGCTTGCGCACTAAGCCTTTTGATTTTTTCTCATTTTTAAAAAGTCTACAAATCAACCAATTATTTTACTCTCTGAGATGACAGAAAGAAATACTAGAATTTCTGTATTACCTGGTCAATGCAGTTGATCTTCTCTGCTGGGTAGACCACAAACCCACACCTGGCACAGGACTGCATGGTGAATGCTTTTCCTTCTCCCAAAAAACCTTCAAGAAAACAAATAACTAGTGTGAACTGTTAGTCAGGTCAGTCAGGCAGACAGCAGTTTAGCTGATGAGCTGGGAAACCCAGACAGTAGCGTTTAGTGCGTCTCTGGTGGCGGTAAACTTAGCTCTGTGACTGTGAGACTCTGAAACTGTCTCTTACTTGACACCAGGTCCCATGATGGACCACCCCCCTCCCATGCCCCATGCTCAAAGACTGGCTGAGTCCAGCTGTCTGTCTGTAGAGAGGGAGAAACAGAGAGTAACAGAGAGTTCACATGTCAATGTATATGTGTAATGATCCTCAGATGGACAGCTACCTCAACTTTGAGTATCTCAACATGACATTACAACATAAAAGTGTAATCCACTGTGTAACAGTTTTACTTAGTTGCTTAATCAGCAGCTCATACAAAGGATAAGGCACTTGTTTTAAGCAGTTTTCAGTACACTTACAAATGGTGCCAAGAACAATCACACAGGAAGAAATACAGACATATACAAAGAAAATATACAAACAGTACTAAAGAAATGAAAGTTAACCCAACATTAACTTACAGCTTTAAGAAAGGGATTACCGATGCAGTAGGAGTACCTGCTTCATGTCCCTATTGAGACGTTGAAGTGAATGGTTTATACAGTCTTCTTATACTTGTAACACTTGTAACTTGTTTTCTATTAGGTAATTAGTAAGTTAAAACCCAACACAAAAAACAAATAACACTACATTACTTTTCTCTGTGTGCTTTTCTTTGAATGCTTGAGATTATTATCTGACAGTCTATAATGGGACATTTTACTTGTGATGTCTTTTGATGTTTCTTTGTTTTTCTTTATTCTAGCATACAGTTTTAATTTGGTATATTACATAGTTGTTTATCATATCCAATAAGGTATTGGATAAGATTTTCTTTCACATATAAGGAAATAGTGCTGACAAGTTGGAATTATACAAGACAGTAACTAAAGGATATACATACCCTATAAAAATATTTGATTATTCTACTGTGTTAATATATTTTAATTCACTTGTCAGCACAGGAAAAAGTCAAAACTGACAATTGATACAGTTTGTTCATATAGAATTTGACCAATATAGGTTAATAGGTAGATGTTGTCATTAGCATTCGTGCTACAGAACACCTAAAGCCTTTCCCATTTGAGAGAGAAAGCATGATAAACTCTGAGTTTGTAGCTTCTTTTACACATGACTGACAGTTTCAGTCCTTACAGAAAACAAACTCACAAGCGTGCCAGTCTGGCAGGTAGGAGTGACGCGGCGCTGTGACGCAGTTACGCAGCACAGAGGAGTCAAACTAAACGTACTTTCTGTTTCTCAAGAATACTAACAGGAACAGAAAGTCATCGATACTTTGGAGAAGGAAAATTGGTCATAGGCAACTTTTGTGTCACAGCTAAGCTTGCATAGCACATTACGATTGAGTGTAAGTTCATTTCTATGTATCTGTTTCTAAGTTAAATTAAATAAAAGTTGGTTTATTTATTTATTTTAGCTAGCTCGTTTTTGGCTATATGCTAAGTTGACAAGTTGAATTTAACACCTGAATTTATCAAAATGTTAATTTGAGTAGTCTAAATTAAAAACTGCGCTAGCTCGATATGTGTTTTCAAAGCGTCGACGTTAGCTATGAAGATGGTTGAGGAAATGAGGCAAACTTGCCTTGAAAATAACGTTAACATGCACTGCTTTTAAACGCAAGGTACGGAAAGCACCAAGTTAGGCAAACCATAGCATAATACTAACATAATGTGCGGTTTGTGTGGTAAATGAAGATGGCTGGAAACGCTGCTGAACCCACTGAACTTGGAGATAATTTTGAGGAAGGGACGCTGAAGAACGACGAAACAGACGCCAAACCTGACCGCAAAGGGAGATTTCTACTATTTGGGAGGTAACTTCGTTGTTATTGTATCTTAAGATGAAAACTAATAAACCCATGAGGAAAATTCAAACAGTCTGGCCCATAAGAACAAACTCAATTCGAGCATATAGTAATATACATATTATGCTGTAGGTTCCACTTTCATTATTGTTCCCTCATCCGTTAACAAGGCCTGTGTTACTTCAGTATGAAGGTTATAGCACTACTGGACACTTCATTAGGTACACCTTGCTAGTACAGGGCTGGACCCCCTTATACCTTCAGAACTGCCTTAATTCTTCATGGCATAGATTCAACAAGGTGCTGGAAACATTCCTCAGGGATTCTGGTCCATATTGCTTTGTGACATGGTGCGTTATCCTGCTGGAAGCAGCCATCAGAAGATGGGTAGACGGTAGTCATAAAGGGATGGACATGGTCAGCAACAATACTCAGGTGGGCTGTGGCATTTAAACAATGCTCAGTTTGTACTAAGGGGCCCTAAGTGTGGCAAGATAATATCCCCCACAACATTACACCACCAGCAGCAGCTGAAACTGTTGATACAAGGCAGGATGGATCCATGCTTTCATGTTATTTACACCAAATTCTGACCCTACCACCTAAATGTTGCAGCAGAAATTGAGAATAACAGACCAGGCAACGTTCTTCCGATCTTCCATTGTTCAATTTTGAGGAGGCTGTGCGAATTGTAGCCTCAGTTTCCTGTTCTTAGCTGACAGGAGTAGCACCTGGTGTGTTCTTCTGCTATTGTAACCCATGTGCTTCAAAGCTTGACATGCGTTCAGAGATGGTGTTCTGCATACCTCGATTGTGACGAGTAGTTTGTTGAATTGTTGTTGCCTTCTGCTTCAGCTTGAAGCAGGCCATTCTCCTTTGACCTCTGGCATCAGCAAGGCACTTTTGCCCAGAGAACTGCTGCTCACTGGATAGTTTCTATTTTTGAGCATTCACCATCTGTAAACCCTAGAGATGGTTGTGTGGGAAAATCCCAGTAGATCCCAGCAGAAATACTGAGACCATCCCCTCTGGCTCCAACAACCATGGCACATTCAAAGTCACTTAAATCATCTGTCTTCCCCATTCTGATACTTGGTTTAAAATTAAGCAGGTTGTCTTGACCATGTCTACATGCCTAAATACAATGAGTTGCTGCCATATGATGGGCTTAATACATATTTGTATTAACAAGCAGTTGAAAGGGTGTACCTAATGATGTGGCTGTTGAGTGTATATTTTTTAAATCATTCTGTCATCTGTAACATAATCTCTGTCTGTTATATTTTGCTGGTGGTATTTGTCATCTGTTATGATTCAATTGTGTTGGATGTACATAACCTGACAGTCATAAGTTTTCTTTCTTTCTTTTTAAACATAAAATTCTTCCTGGGTTTACCTTTCAACAGACATTTAAGCCAGTCTTATTTCTTTGGTGTCTGATTCTCTACTTCTCATTATACCGTTTCAGATTTTCCTTCAGTATTAATTCTCATATGTAGTATTAGAGTTGCTTTGCGAGTAATTTGTGGTTTGTCTTTTCATTTTATTGGTACTGTTCTGTTGAAATTTGCTTTTTTATTCTCCAATTTAGAAGAGAAATGAACTGTGCTGCCTTTTAAAAATCAATTGGCTTACATTTCTCAGTCTTTCATTTGCTCATTTTCTCAAGTAACAGTACTGTGGTGAAAAACCACTTCCACATAAGATTTATGTCCACAACAGCACAGTTATTTATGGACTCCTCACAAGGAGGAAAGACCACACACACATCTGTACATGAAGGTGACTGTGGTTTCATAGCTAATCAAAACCTAAAAAAAAAGTAGAATGTAAAAATATGCTTTATTTTACACAGTGACCTGGTTTTTAATAGCCCAATTAAGGTAATGGGGCACAGAATGTGAAATCAATCTTGAGCCTAATTCAGGGACAGGGGTCAGTCCTCAAGTGGCTCCTCAAAATTAGACCACAGCAGAGTCTTAAATCATCAAAATGTGAATTTATTATATTATACAGTGTGGGCCTTTTCACTGTGTCTTGTATCCGAGTTTGTTTTATAAATTCATCACTGACATGCCGGGTTGTTTATTCCAGTCTCACTCACAAGGTGGCACTCTGGACCTTTTTAGTGGAGGAACATAAAGAATGTCAGCCATGTTTCCCTCAGACAGTGGTATCAAGCAAAAAGCTTGTGTGTTCTGTCTGGAATTTAGATCCTTACCCAAAAATGTCAGGATAGGGATGGAAGAAAGAGAACTACTATATTAAGGAGTTATCATACGATTAATGTTTAAACAATGCATGCCTAATCTGCTGAGTGGATTGTGTCTTTCACTGCAACGTGGAGAATCAGCTTATCAGAAAACTGATAGCAGCCTTACTTGGGTGTGTGTATTTTTCAGTGGAAGAGGGCCAGTCATCAGGTTGTGATGCTATCTGTAAAAGCATGGTGTATAACGTCATAAGAATGGTGATAGGTGTCTGTACTCTCTGAACTTGGCTTTAAACCAAGACAAATTATTCACATATATGTATTATTTGTGGTATGCTGTGGTGTTTATCAAAGTAATAGTTTCTTGGAAACTTCTAAGTCCAGATGTCAAGGCTACACTTATAAGTTCACCTGTACAGACATAAACTGATTTATGTATGTCTGTACAGGTGGATTCTGTGCCTGTCAGCAGAGGAGCAACTTGTTGCCCTTTCTGACCTCAGCAGGGAGCGAGGCACAGGGGCCATGTGTGAATAGGCCTTTAGAAAGCACTGGTGTGATGGCAAGGCTGCTGACTCAGGGGGCTCACAGTGCGCCGCCCCTGTCCTCAGCACCTGCTAGCCCAGTCAGGTCTCCATCCAGTACAGAGAGCATGTCAGTATCCTAGCACACAACCACAAATTAAGCTTCCAGGTCTCGAGAAACTTACTTTTTTGGGGGAAAAAAAGAAACAAGACAAAACCAACGCATTTCAGATGCAGAGTGGCGTAGCGTTTAATGACGAACCCAGGTAAGACAGACGCAGTGGCCTCCTATTCCTCTTCACTGTCCTCCTACTGTACCTGCCATGCCCAGCCCACAGCAAAACAGGGCTGCAACTCTTTGCGCAGCCTCATGCAGTTGTTTGTTACAGTATGTTGGCACCATTTGGAAGTGGGAGGGGGCTTCAAAAAGTTCTGGATCACATGTTTATTCGAATATGGCTGGGCAGCCTGTGAGTGTATATGCATGGGACTGTTGGTACACATTGCTGTGTATTGTTCCCATGCTTGAGTAAGCTGATGACTAGGCTCTTCTGGAACAAGCCTGGATTTTGTGAGCTCCTAATGGGTCACTGTTGTCTCAGCTATCTGGATGGATCTTGTAAAGAATGGAAATATGACAGGTGTGTGAGAATTGCGGCTTGTGGAGGATTCCCTCACGCTTAATGTGCATTGAGGTTTTTATGTTTTTTTTTTTAAATATCCGAAAAATGGAAAAATGTTCTAGTTTCTGCTTTAATCATCCTTTGGATTTCTGCAACCAGGTTTGGCCGTAACATTAATGCCTTATTTGGAAATGTATGTACTCTTTGGTTTCTAAGTAAGTGGTTCAGGTTGCTTTTAGTTTTCTGTGTGTTACTTGTTTTGAATCCTTGAGATTTACTTTAGCAACAGTTATGTCTAGTCAGAACAAATGAGGCAAGGTTATTTTCTAGACAACATTTGACTTGCACAATACAGTCAAATAAATCAAATTATGGATGTTTTAAATGAGCTTACAAGCTTAATTTGAGATCAGCATATTTCTTTCCTAATTGTGTGTGTTATAATTTCCTAGCAGTAAGTTAAGCTGAAGTCTTTTCATAGGTCAGCTGAACTTAAAACTGTTTTGTGTAATATAATGCAGCAAGTAACAATATAGTTTTTTATTGTTTTGAATATAAGTAAGAAGAACAAGGATGGCCAGATGCGGGAGCAGGACTACTCTTCTGAAAGCCATTACAGAATTGTTTCACCAACATTCCAGTATAAGATGAGCCACCGGCGAGTGGGAAAGTGCATCATCATCAATAACAAAAACTTTGATGAAAAGACAGGTATAGCAAACTTTACTCAAACATATGAGTTCAGTTTTGCTCAGTGTTATTGCATAATGAGTTTGTATTTTAAGTATTCTTTCTTGACAGGGATGAATGTACGCAATGGCACGGATCGAGACGCAGGCGAGCTTTACAAATGCTTCAAGAACCTGGGCTTCGATGTTTGCATTTACAATGATCAGACATGTGAGAAGATGGAGCGTCTTCTCAGAGAGGGTAAGTAGTGCCATCCTCGATCTTGTCATTGTTGATGACTAGGCACTTTGTTACATTTTTCTTTGTGTTGTGATGGTGTTTTATATTCAGTCCTTAGATTTAAAGGCATTGTAAGCACGGATTTGTCCTTTGTAGGCAACTTTATTTAACAGAAGGGTTATCAGCACTACCACGCTTTAGTTTTGATAACATGCATAAGCTTAAATTGATAATCTTTGTTTCTTAAAAACCACCACTGGTATAAAATTAACAGTCCTGCTACCTATTTGGCCAAATGTGTTTCTAATCAAAGTAATTGCAGGTCCAATAACCAGGTTTCATGATCATAAGACATATTTGACCCTCTCAGGTCAGAATCACTGATAAATTTCATTATGTATTATTATTATAGTGACCCTGTAACTTTCTTCTTGTAACAGTATCAGGCCAAAGTGCTCACTGGCATATTGCAAATTTCTGATGGGCTGCATTTTAATGACTCCAGTAACTTGAAGTCATTCTATATAATTCAGATGTATAACTTAGTTGAAACCTCGAATTCATTAAAAGACTAAAGGCTAAATAAACTTCAGACTGAACCATTAAGGCACTGACATAACTCATTAGTCTAGAGAGGTTTAACGAGGCCTGAGCCGAGCTAAGAGTTCAGTGTTTGTTTGTGTGTGCGTGGGTCAGCCTCGGAGGAAGACCACAGTGACAGCTCATGTTTCGCCTGTATCCTGCTAAGCCATGGTGAGGAAGGCATGATCTACGGCACAGATGGAGCCATGCCCATCAAGACGATGACCTCGCTGTTCAGGGGGGACATGTGCAAAAGCTTAGTTGGAAAGCCAAAACTCTTCTTCATCCAGGTGTGCAGTTCCCAAGGCTTTCATGTGTAAATTATTGTGTGACTGTCTGTTAGTGTAACAATAACAGTGTTAAGTTATAGATATGTGTAAACTTTTTGACCCATATAGGCAACTTAACTTGTACATCTCTTGTACAGACAGATGATGGTTACTGTATATACTTTGGCTTATCCCTGCATTTAAATACAGTTAATTTTGAATTGCTTCACCAGGTCATCGATGAGAAAGCTACTCAGGATCACAATGAAATGTCATTTCATTTACTTCACCAGGCTTGTCGGGGTTCAGAATTTGATGATGGTATACAGACAGATTCAGGTCCGCCAAACGATACCCTGGAGACAGATGCAAATCCAAGACATAAGATCCCTGTAGAGGCTGATTTCCTCTTTGCCTACTCCACTGTACCAGGTAAATCTGAAATCTAAAGCCAAATAAATGCTTGAAGTTACATTGTTTGAGTCATCATTAATGTATGTGTATAATTGTATATAAGTGCATTAGCATATACTGAAGAGTCCAGTTTCACTGCTGACTGATAATGATGATTTTCCAGGATATTACTCATGGAGGAACCCTGGGCGTGGCTCCTGGTTTGTTCAGGCGCTCTGCAATGTCTTGAACGAGTTTGGAAAGCAGCTGGAGATAATGCAGATCCTGACACGGGTCAATTACATGGTGGCCACCAGCTTTGAGTCCTGGTCTGAAGACCCACGCTTCAGTGAGAAGAAGCAGATTCCCTGTGTGGTCTCTATGCTGACGAAAGAACTGTATTTCAATTGACCGCCCACCTAACTGACTGTACTGTAATGATGCCACAGACCGACTGATTGACTGACTAGACTGACTGTTTCAGGTGCTGACTATGCGATCAAAACATTCAGGGATGATTCAGGGCCGGCAGGACACTGCACATTTCAAGCACAGATGACATTTTGCATGTGGACTTGGGCCCGAAAACGAGCACTCCATGAGGAAAAAAAAATCCATTACAGTGGCACTCGGCGTTCATGTGTTGATAGTGAAACTTCTTCATCTTCTTCAGGTTCTTCCTCTTCTTCAGAATAATGGTGTCACATTTGATCTGATCTTTGTCGACAGGCGTTGTGAAATATCCATGTTATTCTACCAGCCCGGAAAATTTGCTGCCAGGTTTTGTGGGTTTATTGAATTGTCTGAATATGCGTTTCTCCATTTTCCAGCATTTGCAGTAGATGTTGAAAGGAACTGCCCAATAAACATGGGCGAGCAAGGATGGGCAAAACCTGGCTTTTGGTATTCTAAGAGTCCCGCCAGAAGAACATCTTGTCATTTTGATTGATTTAATATGATTCGAAAAACTAAATTCAGCCCCTTTTAAGATGCACTAGGCAGTTTATAGAAATCTTCATTAGGAAACTGAAATGACAGATTACAAAACCTTTGATTGCCATAGGAGTGCTAAGGGGCCTGCTTTGATTACAGACCCTGTGCAGTGAATTGTTAAATTGGAAAAAGAAATGGAGAATGGATTATATAATTTTTAGCCACCTGTATTTTTAACATTTTCTGCTGTCAATTGTCAAACAAAAGAGACAGAAGAAAAAGACAACACTCCTCTGAGCAGAAACACATCAGTGCTATTGCCAAAGGCTCAGTGTCTCACCCTTCCTAGCAAGTTTAAGTTGGTGGCAGAATGCTGGTATCCTCAGGTTCTTTAATGTTCATGAAGTGGGAAAATGTCATGTTAATTTCATATACGTAGTGACTAGGAAGATGTGACCTTTTGCTGTGTAGTGATTAGTTCAATGAGGTTTTAAGGGCAAGTGCATAGTATGAAGTCCACCCCATTAAAAGCAAGGATCAGTTTACTGGTATTCTTAATGTGATGTTGAAGACTTCACTTGCTTGTTCAAGCTCAAAGAAGTGAATCTCACATTTATGCATTATTATGCACTTATTTATTAGTCATAGTCCAAAAAAAAAACCCAAACTGTTTTATGAATTTCCCTTTTTTATCTTTAGAGTTAGACATTCCTCCTTTAATATTGTTTCTAAGTGGTGAAATAAATAATGTATTTTAACACCAGATAGACAACTAAAGAATGTCTAAAGCTGTTATAAATTTGGGAAATATCATATTCTTAAGCTGGGACCTGAAGCACAAATGCCATATCATTTCACTGTATACTGGTGTATGTTCTTTTAACATACACTACACAGTAGTTTATGGATAACTAGCAGTGTCATACTAACTTTAAAAACTGTGATTGGCTTTAGATGATTTGAAAACCCCAAATCTCCATTATTCAAAAAGATTAAAAAAAAAAAAAAAGTTGCTATGCATTATTTATGCAGTTAGGGCACCTTGCCAAATTTCTAAATAATTTCTTTAACGAATGAAATCACATTTGCTGACGGTCATTACAACTTACACAAAGTTTGTTTATGCAGATATGGTGTTATTGTCCCAAAGTCTTTCAATTACAAAGGCAGCTATTACTGACAGTCTGCACATACACAATCCACATGTCCACAATACACACTCTCACTGTATCTGCAAGGTTTTTACATAATTCATATGACTGCATGTCTTAGTAACTTAGAGGTGAAGTTCAGCGGTTGCTTTCATTTATTAATATGCGTTCCCATTTTTATCCTTTTTTAAAATTTAATCAGTCATATTAAATTATTTTAATTACACTTACATTTTGTATATATTCCGGGAGTATGATCAATATTGACATTCCCCACCCTTGTCCATTGTAACCACAACTCTTAAATCTCAACACATGGATCTGTGATCAGCGATGTGGTGCCCGACCTGTGCTGGAAGGAGTTTTTGCTCCACTTGTTTTGGAATGGAATTGAAAGAGAGGGGAAAAAATATGTTTAGGAGTAAAATTTTAAATGCTTTTAAGTTTTAAATGCTATTGTCCTCAGGAGTATATTTGAAAAGATTTGGAAAAATGAATGAATGAATTTTTAATTTGGGGCAATACATTATTTAAATAACTTCAAAACAGCGGAATGCTCATGTAAACATTTTATTGTATTAAACTTACACAATTTATTGTGTAATGAAGTCTGTATCATTTTTCTTGCACATCTATAAACAGACCACACTGAAAGCTGTGTTTTACAGTAGGAAGGTGCTTACTGTAACACATACACACAAACAAATTCTGAAGTCAGTAGACATTTTAACTATTTTCATGTGTTATAATCAGTGTTCAGTTAAAATTTAGGGATTCGTGCTTGTAATAGTAGTAAAAGCTTTTCTGCTTTACACTTCAAGGATCAAACAGGATACTAAAGCTTTTTAAAATTTTCCTCTCATTGTCATCTTAACATTCATTTTTATGTAACTTTTTCTGAATCAGATTTGTCAAATGTATGGCCTGCAGACCTACACTGGCCTGGCCAAGTGTCGAATTTGACCAAAGTATGAAAAGTGCAGAGAAAGAGGACCTAATTTTTGGATCATTTACTCTATTTCCCACCGGGAAACATTGACTCATGTTATGAGAATGGTTATACACTTTATTTCATCCAAGCCAAAGTTCTGAATCATCATCAGTTTTCACATTTCACATCGTTACAATTATTTCCTTGAGACAACTCAGGCTGTTTTCTAAATGAATGGTTTAGTAAATTTGAATGTTCTCAGAATCGGGTGTTTGTGTCCATCAACTAAAATTAATTTGACCCTGCTCTTTATGTCCTGGTTCATCTGCAATGAAAAATAAACTTTGAAAATAACCACTTTGCTACATTTTGATGTAGCGCTGAAGTTTTGTAAGCTTTGGTATGTACATGCATGGGTGACTGTAATCAACATGATCTGTAAATCTAAAACAGAGATGCTTTAAAAATTCTTTTAGGCAAATTTACACTTAAATGTATTCAGGACTGAGGTGGTGTAACAGCAATGTCAGCTGATGTGCATACCCTGCAGTGCAAGACAGTTCTGACAAACTGTGTCTAGTCCCCTCTGACATACTTCAGAAGCATCACAAATTTTCAGGGACTTCCAGTTTGTGCCTTCGTTGTCATGAGCAGGGCACAAGAGAGATAATCAGCTTGGGGTTTTCATCTGTGTTGAGCAATGCACTGATTAGATTGATGGTAAAACTCCAAACTTGCTCATTCTTGAAGTCATCCATGTGAATCAGGTCAGGGTCAGTCAATTTCTGTGTCTTAGAAATTCTGATTTCACACAAAAGAAAGAGGTTAAATAAGTAATGAAATGCTCTTTACAAAGCTTAGCTTTTTGTCAGTGTAGTATGTAGTATGATTTATATAATACAATATAACATTTACTATGTATAAATACACTAGTATTTAAATATTAAGAGGTGTTTTTAATATGTATGTCAAAAAATGAACTGGATCATATTTGGTCTAAAAAAAAGTGTTAATTAAGATAATCAGTTTGTTACTGGAACCAGACACCAGGAAATGTTATGTTTATTTTCAGTAATGAAAGACTGAAAAGACTGTGTAAGTAAAGTAGTCCAAGGTACCGGTAAGCTGTATGACCTGAATTTCAATGTACTCTCCCCTCTGGCATCTCCCTGATAAATATTTGGTATGTTTGTGGACTCAGATATGTTAAAGCATTTTACTCTATGTACATTGCATGTGTAATATACTGTGTACTTCTCACAAAAAGGTTTTGAAGCAAGCTGTTTTTCCAGAAAATATGAACATACCATTGTTCTATTTCTGCATCCTGTTAAAGGTAAATAAAATAACATATGGTTAGGGATTTTTGAATGCCAGTGAGGGAGACATGCATTAAAATTCACCAAGTCCCATAAACTGGGATCATTACTTTGTATTTACGAGAATGTTGCTTTCCTTGGGAGCATTGTTGGCCAGTTTCAGGTCTGGTTCTTGAGTTATAGGTGGTAGCAGTGTTCTGTCTTCTCCTCCACCAGCTTCTCTGTGGCCTTGTGCTCTGTGTCCAGCTGAGTCAGTGTGATCTGAAGGTCCTCACTACTCACACTATAGGCAGGGCTTCTTTTTCAAAGATGCCAGGCACTGGAACTGTCACAATGATAAATGTATGTTTGTTCAAGAAAAGGAGGTCAGTTCAAAGGTTCATATTACAGTATAACACATTTATTACCAACACAACAGCAAAGAAGAAACTAAGAAGCTAGAATGATGATTTTTTTTTTCTTTTTGCTTGAAGAATGAAACAATTATTAAAATACATGCAAATATTTTTTTCTGCTGCAAGACTAAACAGTTGACTTATTAACAACAAATAATTAATCTAATAAATTTTCTAATGTAACTGCACCCCTCCATTTATTGCACCATTTGCTTCCCCAGTTGACAGCATGAGATTAGTTGATAGGGGTGGGTGAGGAGCCAAACCAAGAGTGATTCGAAACTCCCTTTTAAGAAGTAAACAAGGGACCCACAAACCTTACCTATATTAGGGACAACAGGTCCCTGTCCTGGAACCAGGCCTAGAAGACATGCTCTACGGCGAGTGTCCAGTGGTCATGTTTTTACCCATGGAGCCTGAGCTTCTGCAAGTAATGGGCTGAACCTCCTGTGAGCCCATTACTTGCACCTCTGACTGAGGAGCCACAGAAGCTGAGTGCTTTGTAGATGAGGCAGCACTCAAAGACAGGCCAATCCCTAGCTACCAAAACTGGCTTTAGGGATATGGAACATAATTTGAGAGATAGATACAGACAGGTTGACCACAATTCATAGCAGCCAGCCTCCTGAGGGGGAGCTGGACTCCATTTTGGAGTTGCCCTGGGTGAGAGGTGAGTTGAGGGTCTGACTGTTGTATTTTTTTCCCTTTTTTAAAAAAAAAAAAAGAGAAAAAAGAAGGGGGATCGGAGAGTGTGTTCCATCCTTAGGTAGACGACACTTCTCAGCCTAAATGGAAAGGTCTATGCTACTGGTACTGGAGAGGAGAGTCCACCTGTTAGTGAAATCTCAGATTCTGGAGGAACAATGCTGTTTTCACCCTGGTCATGGAACTCCTTGACCACTTCTTGGACCTTGCAAGGTTACTTGAAGGTGTATGGAAGTTTGCCCAGCCAGTCTGTATGTATCTTATGTACTTAGAGAAGGGATGGGGTATGAGGTATCAGTGTTACAGGCTATTTGATCACTGTAAAACCTTTGTGAGAGCATTGCAAGCAATAAGTCAGGCTCATCCGTGCTGCCCTTTGTCAAGGATTCTGTTCATAACTTGGTGTTAGGTTGGAGTTTCGTGGTCTTGGGATCAGATTTTTGCTTTTTTGTAGATGATGTGGTCTTGCTGAGGTAGTTTGCAGTCTAGTGGGAAGTGGATGGGATGAAGGCTCATAGTCATTCAAGATGGGAGGGTCTCAGAGGGTCTCAGAGTACCGTTGCTGCTGCTCTGCATCAAAAGGAGCCATTTGAGATGTTTCAGACATCTGACTATGATGCATCCTGGACACCTTAAAGGTGAGGTGTTTCAGGCATTTCCAATCGTGAGGAGACCCTGTGGTGGATCCAGAATTATATTTCTCAGCTGCTATGGGGAAAAAAAGCCTAAAATCAAAGCATCTGTGAAACAGCACAAAACAACAACAAGCTTGGTTTCTGTGACAAAAATAATGCTGCAAGTGCGCAAAAAATGGCAACCTGGGAGGATTACAAAGAAGTCAGGGATGTAAAAAAGTTCATTTCAAAATTCAGAACTTATTTCACCTTCAGGTGAATGTGCAACAGGAAGACAAAGGCATACTCTATGTTCCAGTTAGCTATAATCAAGAAGATGGGCCAGGGAAGAGTTTAAAAAAAAAGAAGAAATGAAAGAACAAATGCATGATGCCACAAATCCTCTCTCTTCAGTAAAGACATTATGTTTTTACAAATATGACAATAGGATGTTTTGGAACACAGTGTTCAAAGACATTGAAATAATTGGACAATATGGACAAAGATCACCGTTTCAAAATCAAATTCTTCCTACTAACCTTTATTAAACAGTCCACCATATGCTGCTAGTAGCAACAAAGTAAAAAAAATCATAAATTAATCCCAGATGTCAGCAAGTAATTTGTATTGTAATGCATTTTTACTGACACTCAAACACTTAAAAGTCAAACAGAAAAGAAACTTACTGTTATTTCAACCTGCTTAGCTGCCAGTTGCTTCATCCTAAAGGCAATAACATCTCTTTGCCTCTGTGGGTGCTGCTGATGCTTCAGAAGCATTTCCTTTGAAACACATACAGGCAGAAAACAGGAAGAAAAATGCATGAAAAAGTTCAAGAACTGCAGGAAAAAAAAGTTCAAGCAAAATGTAATGAGTCAAAGTCATTGAAAAGACTTCTTTAAAAGCAGCCAAAGTGGATATGCTTAGTCATTTGTGGCCTTCCCACCAACCCTACATGTTCTGCACAGAAGTGGCGCTTAACTCCAATACTCAGTGGCAGCATGACTGCAAGAGCTGTAAAGGCTTTGTCGTTAAAAGGGGCAGGATAGGGTGGACATATCCCACCTACTGCCTCTACTGTCATAGTGATCTTGCCAGCATGCACCTTGTTTTATTAAGGAGAGCCCATGAATCCAAACGTTGAAGACATGGAGGTGGTCAAACAGAATCTCAGACTTTGCAGAAGAGTTATTTCATGTCCTACTAAACATGAAGCCCATAGGAGCTCTATTAATACCGGCCTGACACTGACCTCGATGTATGTGTGAGAGTGCTTGTGACCCACATGCACCTTTGAAGTAGTTTGTGAAGGTTTTGAGACATGAATGGTGCTTTGAAGCTCATAGACGTTCCATACACAGTGCTTATTCATTTACATATCAAGTGCACATGTGAGTGTCTGCTGCCTTTGAAAGTTAAATTAGTCTTGTTGATGCCTGTTTAAAATGCCTGCCATGACCCCAGGACCTTTTGCATGTGTGGCACAAATGGTTCAGCAGAGAGATGCCCAGTGCACCAAAAGTAGCTGACTCCAGTACTTATAATGACATCAGATTTAGGTCATTCCAACGTCACAGCCCATACATAGAATACCCCTGAAATCTGCCATTTCTGAATCAGTCTGACCCTTCTCTTCCTGTCATATTTCTAATCAGAGGACATGAACGAAGTGGCATAACACTGCAGGGCCACGCGCCTGCCCCTGAGCGCTACATCAGCTGTGATCAATGATTCACATGCATTGCAAGATCCTTTCTGAGACAGTGCTGGTCAAAGCCACTGTTTAGATATTTGCATGTCATTTCATAACATTTGTTTTTACCTCCTACACACCTGAAAGTAGCTTTTGCAAACAGTGTTCAAATCATTCCATGAATGATAGTTGTGACCAAATACATGTCTATTAATTTATTTAAAACACCTTTATTTGGTTGAAAATAACTCCTCCTGTGAGCAATTAAAAGTGAAGATTCGAGTGTAAAGAGGTAATTAATGTAAGTATAGTAACACACAGATGTATTAAATGCTGTATGTCTTTATAGGAACACAGAAGTATTATACACGTGTTGCATCATGCTTAAAATAAATTGCATGTAGTAAAAAAATGTTACAGATATTAGTCCATAAAATAGGAAAAAATACACGCACAGCCACACCAAAAAAAAAAAAAAAAAAAACAAGGGGCAAGGAA